>JAFVLL020018791.1:0-53837 GCA_021397915.2 Tor tambroides
CAATTCCAGCGACTCCTTTAGTCAGCACAGTTCTGATGGGTTTGTCTTGTCCAGGTGAGGGTTTAAATATGTCATTGCAGTTGATTGGTGTCTCCCGTGTCTCTGGTCTCCTGGACACTGTCTCAATCTGTCTCACCTCATGTTCATTATTGACCTCTCCACTGCCTCCCTCTGTGATGTAGAGCTCTGTGTAGATCTCATTCAGACGTGTTGAGTCTCCATGATTGGGCATTCCTTCATTGATTCTCTGATATTTATCCTGTAGTCTGGATCTGAGTTTTTGTTAATACACAGTCATCAGTTCTGAGCAAAGGAAATAACTGTTGTTATTGGCAGAGCAATATTTTAGAAATGTATATTTTGGTTTGATTTGTTAGATATTAGAATGTGTCATGAGATTCAGGAACATTACTGACTGAAGACAGAAGGTTCAGAATAAAAACACAGGCTATAATCATCTGATCCAGAGCTCTTACTGGTCTGTAGTGTGTTAGCGAGGTCTGTCTGGTTCATCTTCCTCAGGATGAGCAGTGTGATCTTCAGAAGCCCCTCTCTGACTCTGCTATGACCCTCATCAGCATAATGGTCTCTTTCAGAGCATTCTGGGTAATCTGGACTCAGTAGTCTCTTAAAGCTTTTTAACTCAGAAATGATTTTGTGCTCAAGCTCCTGAAATCATAGTAGCTAAATATTCAAACCTCCATTCAGTCACAGAGAAGGTGAACCAAAGGTTCAATACACAAGAGTCAAGGCATGAATACTAATAAATATCACTGAATTATATCACACCTGTTAATAACTTACGCTGTTTGCTCAAACATCAGCATCTACAGATACTGAGTTTAAAAGAGGGAGTTTGACTGGATTAGCTGTTTGCTAGATTGATGTTCATCTTTGTTCAGCAGTCATCTTTGTTCAGTTACATATGGATTCAGCTTCTACTTTAGTGGTTATTGATCAGCTTTATAATGGCCTACAATTTATCTTAAAGTAAAATTGACTGTTACAGAGAGGATTTCACAGATTTCTCCATTTATTAACACGTTTACTGAGAGGGTTATTTATTATGTTGGCATGGACACACAGACACACACACACACACACACACACAACCAACCTTGAAAATGGAGTCCAAGTTCTTTTTTGCTGAATATGATTCTGGTTCTTCATGTTTTTGACTGTAGTTAAACAAATATTGAATATTTTTGTAAATATGTATTAATGTATTTAATCCACATCAGTAAATTAATGAATGTCGTATATATTTTCATACTGTAAACTAAACAACACCTCAGATCAGCAGATGATTCTCCCAAACTGAAATGAATTGGAGGACTCATTGGCGCGTCACTCTTCATGGACACACAGCTGGGTTCAGGAGATTCATTCTGCCATAGACTAAAATACAACAGTAATACAAACTGTTTCTGAAAATCTCACACTGCTCTGACAGAAACACCTTTACTCTTTCAACCTCAAATTAATGTTCATCTTTCACTTGAGGAGTCTGTTGTGATTTTTTTTGTCTATAAATAAAAGGAATCCGCTCCTTGTGCCCTTTTCATTCATGCATTATAGAATAAAATAGACCAAAACACACATATAGATAAAGACATCCAGCAGCAACAGGGGCATCTGCTGACAATGTCCATAATGCACCACACCTACAGTATATATGACACTCATAATATCTCACCTGCGCTCAACAGAAGAGTCTTCCTCTCTGCTGAGATCTGAAAGATTTTTCCTCACAGACACGTCGATGTATTCAGGTAAATCTGATTCACCCCCCCTGAATCTGACTATAAATGAAAATGCTATTGTAGTATGCATTTATTGTTTATGAACATTAAAAATGTAAAACATTTCAAGTTTTCTCACTTCTTGACTGTCTTTATCTGTGTTTCATGTTCTTCAGAGAGATTCATTCTGAAGGCCATGGTTTCATCTAAAAGCAGATACAGATGTCAATCCACAGAGTGAGTTATGAATCATCTCAGCAGTCAATTTTCTCAAATCCACCTCTGTCTCAGTAGTCAGACCAAAGTACTAACTTGAAAAGTTTCTTCTTGACATTATTTTCACAGAATCAAATTATTCACGAACAGCATGACAAATTCAGACTGTGCACTGTGTTAAAATGAAAGACTGTGTTTTATCTCCTAATGTCATTTAAACTACTTTTAACTGATACTGCTTATTGTTGTACTTAACTTTAAACCATTCAGGATTGATTTTGGCTATCAAAGATGATTGTGAAATTGTGATACTGTGTTTTTCTCTCTTAATGTATTTTACGTCCTCATGTGACAAAACAGGTCCTGCTGTAATAGTTTCACTTCATGTGTCACCTGACAAGGAGGAGTTTGTGTCCAAAACAAACCATAAAAGGGTTTAAAATCTTCCCTTAATATTGAATTTCATTCTTTATTATTTAACGTTATATAACCCATGAATGTATTTTCCTCACATGTGTACTCTGAGTATTGTTTAACTGAATATATAAAGGCAGCTCTCTGTAACAAATCAAACTGTAACAAGTCAAATTCTTCCTAACTTGCTCCCCCTACAGGATACGAGTGGAATATTTTAACAGTGTCAAGAATATAATTATTTTATTTGGTAATGTGAGAAGCAAAGGAAGCAATAATAATCTGGCTATAAATTAAAAATGCAACTATTTCAAAAAGTTATATACATCAAACCTATCAAAAAAACAAGATATAAGTGTAATAAGGTGGCTGATGACGCTTTACAGATTCACATCTGCTACTATCTTCTACTATTGACAATTTAACACAGACTTTACAGTGAACAACAGCATCCAAATTATCAGAAACAAGTTTATTTTAATTTGTATTCTATTTTTAATACAGTCGCAATAGTCTCTCAGTGCAGCACCTACTTATAACTACAGTATACAGCCCTTGCTAAGTATCTGAAACACATCCTCATGTTGTCTGTAATGTAACGTGAGAAAATCAGTCAGCTGACAGGATTTTGAGCAGCAGTTCTGGTACACGTGGCGACAAAAATCAGCAAATTCATATGTGACCTTGGACCACAAAACAAGTCATAATGTTTTTTTGTTTTTTGGGGGGGGGTTTGTGTGTGTGTTTCTTTTAGATTTATACATCATCTGAAAGCTGAATAAAAAAGCTTTCCATTGATGTATGGTTTGTTAGGTTAGGACGATATTTGGCCGAATCTGAGGGTGTAAAATATCAAAATATTGAGAAAATTGCCTTTAAATTTGTCAAAATGAAGTTCTTAGCAATGCATATTACTAATAAAAAATTACATTTTGATATATTAATGGTAGGAAATTTACCAAATATCTTCATGGAACATGATCTTTACTTCAGCAATGGCTGCCAGACAAAAACCATTAAATTAAAGTAAAATCTCCTTATTCAAATTAGCTGAAAATACTGTTATTTTACAGGTATTTTCTGAATTATTATGATTAAACACCATCACTATAAAAATTTTTTCCTAAAGATAGCACCCATCAGTGGGCATTTATAAAGAAAATAAGACTGGGGCAAGAATTGAACCCTGTGGTGCCCCACATGCAAGTGGGCGTGAGGATGAACTATGTTGGCCAATAGAAACACTAAATCTTCTATTTGTTAGAAACGATTGAATGAGGAAAAGATTCATGAAAAAGGGTTGGCTGATGCTCACCCGGAGATGACGTCGTGGGCGGCGGAGGGCTGCCGGCATTTCCAGTGACTCTGGGAGGCCATAACAGGCACAGCTGCTCTGCGCTGCTGTGAGGCAGGGTAAGCAACGTAGTATCTATAGTACGAGGAGGAAACAGTTCTGTTGATGGGTCTCAAGTCCAGGATCTGAGGTGGCAGCAAGTCAGTTTCAGTGCATGCTGTCAGACCCAGAGAATGCAGCCAAAGCACGGGCCAGTCCCAGGCAGGTGATGCAGTACTCGTGCTGGTCCGGCAGCCATCGGATGCAGTGAAAATGATGTAGTAGCCTCTAAAACAAGCGACAATTGGCCAGTTTACTGAACTACCATTATCTTATGAGGTTTCAGGATTTTGGAGAAGGGGAGGAGTTTCCACAGCGATGCTCCGCAATGTAGAGTGAACACTTGAAAGGGAACCACATTGTAATGTGCTGCTGCGGGAGCTCTGAATGGACAATTGGCAGGTTTCAATTTGTTTTAATGTGCGTTTGTACACACAAAGCTGTCCTATGACCCATGAGGAGTTATATTACTATATTTTTGTTTTTTGAAAACAGAGATAAAACACTTTATTCCTGTTAATATCAATATAAAATACTGGAAATGTTTAATCAGAAGTGTTGAGGCTGTTTGTTTACGAAGAGCATGGTTGACAGACATTGATTGTTTTGTTTTATTGTCTGTTTCTGGATGGATAGATCTATGGAAAGTGGGGAAAAAATACACATCACCTTTAAAGCTATATTATTTATTATTTGAAGTCAGTCTCCATTGTAATAAAAATAATACTACTAACACTTCAGATAGCTTTGATATATATTACCCCTTAACTTTTCAATCAGGAGGGCAAAGTAGCACCAGTCAACCACATCAATGTTGACTTGTGTCAAAATAAAAGATTGAGGTAACATCAAAAATCAGAAAACATGAAATGTGACTCATTCTAACTGTAGCTATTGTGCAATATAAGTCTCATAGTAATCAATGACCCATATGCATTTTCTGTATACATAACTACATTTGCATCACACTCATTCGTATTAAAAAAATATAATGCATCTATGGCAAGCACAGCTATACAGTTTCAGTCTCTGAAATCATTTTCTTTTTTCATATATGAGACACAAACTGCCTAATTTAAGTGTGTTAAATTTACACTTTATGAATTAAAACAACAGTTTATATCAGCACCTAATTGTGGATGTCAGCTAACAAATAAGACTTAAAAAGCATATCTAAGACATTATTGAAAGAAAGCAGCTCCTGAGTTAATTAAAGCAAACATAACGGTGATCTTCATTATATGGGATCAGCCCATTCTTTGGTGTTATGTCAGATACATTTGTCGATAATGTGCGGAAATCAGCATCTTTACTCAGAACCGCGAGGAGCAGAAGCAGCTGTGAGAGACTGAAGCAGGAGAGGAGGAGTGAGATCCTCTACTCTTCTCCGCTCAGAGGCGGCACGCTGGCCAGAGCCGGGAGCAGATGCTCATACACCTGGATGCCCCGCAGGAACACCTGCTCATTCAGATACTCGTTATGATCGTGAAGCAGGATGGGAGTGAGATTCATCGGAGAGAAGCCAATGGCTGGAAGACCCTCCTACAAAAAAACGGAATTCACAATAATATTAATAGGAACTCATCTATGGAGGGATATAGCTCACAAAATATATAAAATACACTAGTTTAGGATTTTATATATCTATACATGTAACATGCATGAATCAGAAATGTTTCTTGAGCAGCAAATCAGCATATTTTTATGATTTCTGAAGGATCATGTGACACTAAAGACTGGAGTAATGATGCTGAGTAAATTCAGCTTTACATCACAGAAAAAAGTTACATCTTGACTAGTTCAGGTATAGTTTAGGAGTGAAATTGACTTACTTCCCTGATGAAGCGGCTGTCTGTGGCAGCAGGGAAGATTTCCTTTTTCAGAGTCACGTTCCTGTCATGAGACGCATAGAGTCACATGTCTGCACGTGTTCAAATAAAACTAGAGGCTCACAAAACGTTACAACAAACTACTTTTCCCTCACATGGCTTTGCAGGTAGAGCTAAACGCATGCCACCAGGGGTCGCTCTCCTCCGTGGATGTGAAATTCTGGTCCATGTGTTTCTGAAAAGCAGAAACCAAATCATGAGAACAAACGAGTCTTGTGTGCTTGAACACACACAGTTCAGTAATTTACGAAAGTGAAAACCACATTCTACAGCTGAACTGACTTCCAAAAAATGCAGGTAGTGACAACAGCATTTACAGAAACAAGTGAACAACTAGTTATTAATAACATTTTTAAAAGCAGTGTTGTATCTTTTCTGTATGTGGCGTGCAAGAAATCACAGGATATGTTTTGACTCAGTAGTGTAGCCAGATCTTGCCAGTTGCCAGATCTACCAAAATATTGCAACCTGCAGCTGCCTACTTTATTAACTCCGTAAACTGGATCCCTTTACGAGCCAAGCCCATGTGTAAGTGTTGCTTATAAAAAAGTGGACATGGCAACCCTTCAAGAGCACACTCTGTGAAGCAGCCTTCCAAACAAACAAAACAGATGGCTCGGTTAACAGTAGTTTAGTTAAAATTGCTGCTTTAGTTAAAAATAGTGAGGCCAAATGCACAAGATGTCACATGCTACGATTAGCATGGTGTCAATCATCACAGTTTCAAGAGCAAGTTCTGACGATAATTTAGAGAATTCACCCCCGTATTTAAATGCAGGTGTCACTCCTGAATCTCTACAGTGTGTACGTGGCCATAGTCTCCCAGCAGACACATAAAATGACCAGATGTGAGATCAACCCAGCTGGAATTGTGTTCGGTGTGTAAAAAAAATCAATCTGACCTGTGCAAAATCATATGTCACGTCCTCACCAGCTTCTTTACACCAGGCTTTTATCTTCTCTTCAAACTCCTGTACAGTGAACAGAATTGGTAGTGACACATGGCGAAAGAATCAGTTCAAAGCCAAATAATTTAATAAAATAAAAAGAGATTGCAAATGGAGGAGGGTGCAACTGAACTCATGTTCGGATCACATGTAATGGTCCAGATACACACCTGCAGGTTAACGGTGGGCGGGATTCTCAAGTCAAAGCTGACATCCATTTCCGCAGGAACCACGTTGTAAGCCACGCCCCCTTTCACCATGGTCATGTTAACAGTGGTGACATCACCCAGAGTAAAACACTCGTTGGTGTTCAGCCTAAAAATCACACACGGGTGTATTTTCACATTTAACAGAGCTCCTTTAACCAGCCATTTAGAGTAGAGATTCAGAATGAAGCTCACCGGTGTTTCTCCTTCGCTCTGAACTCCAGGAAGGAGTTTATAACTCGCCGCTGTGGACACAACACAGACAGATGCATCAAAAACAGAACAAAACTAGACTTCAGGATAAAATAAACTTCATGATTTTAGGTTAAAATGCATTTATTTGTATATTTTCAAGTTACTTGCAATTTAATATAAACAACTTTTTGCTATCATTTGTTAATTTTAAATATTGCTGTTTTTTAATAGTACAAATATTTAATGTAGTTTGTCAATTAATTGGAGAATGAACATGAAAACTGCATGTACAACTATTATACATTTTGAAAGTTTTGTTTGTAATAGTTCAACGTCTGTATGCTGTGCCCTCACAAATAAGAGAAGATATTACTTAATTTCTCACATGATCCTTCAAAAATCATTCTGATATGCTGATTTGCTGTTCAAGAAACATTTCTGGGGCCGGTGTTGTGCCCAATTCTGACACCTGCCAGATTATTATCCCCCTAGTATTGGTAGGTTTAGGGTTAGGTGTGGGGGAGGGGTTAGGATTAGGGGTGGGGTTAGGATTAGGCAATCAGATAGCGATTTCAACGAGAGGGGTAATAATTTGAAAGGGGGTCGAAAATGGGCACAACACCGGATTCACGAACATCATCTTAAGAAATAAGTTAAAAATACTCTTAAGATAAATTCCGCGAAGTTCGTAAGAACGTTCTCAAGTGCAATTCTTGAAAAATTCTTAATGAGTTCTTAAAAATGTTTCCTAAGAACATCTTAACAAGAAAATGACAGTCTTTATCTGACTGAATAAATGGCTGAAGACGCACTGATAAACTCACACTTCAAGGATTGTCTTTTTGCACTTCCTGCAGATTACCCTAATAATCATAATAAACGCGCACACTATTTTCATCGCAACCAGCTTGACTGGCGTTTTTAATGCGCTGTGTTTTTGAACACTTACTTTTAAAGAGCCTGTCTCAAGATGCAGCGATCTGTTTCTTTCATTTTTGTGCTATCTTCCGACTGAAAGCTTCCGGTATGTGCAGTGTTGCTAGACGTACGATAATTATCATATTTGTACGATAATTTTGACCTCTGTACAATGTACAATAATAAAATGCCATAATGCACGATAATAGACAGTGTCACTGATTATAATGGGTTCTATAGTATTTTGCTCGTGTCCGTTGTAGACACGTGTAAAGTATGCCTTGTTATTTATCTATTGTGGTAATTTGCAGGTCGTGTCAAAAAATTGTTGGTCAAGATAAATAGCTGTATTCTGATTGATAATTTTCTTCCTAATACGATAATTTTGAGATTCTGGTAAGATACTTGGACATTTTCAATCTGGCAACACTGGGTATGTGTGTCCACGCTGCTACAGTAAACACGTCCTGTGTATGGGCACATTCATATGCGCTAAATACTGCCAAAGATTATATCGTATTTATAGGCTAAAATTAAAAACGAGCACCCTTTCTGACTCGTTTTTTTAGAGTTGTTACTGAATTTTGAATTCAGCAAAAAGTCGCCTTATACATAGGCCAATTGTGACCGATCATTGTTTACATCATCAGTTATTGGTGTGTTACTTCAGAAAATACGAGCACATCCCTATTAATAGTTCTACTATGTATTATACGTAGATAGTTTTATTGTAATGCTTAAATATAACAATTAAATTGAAATAACCCAATAAATTAAATCATTCTTACTATTTGGGATTTAAGACAAGTCTGGGGCTATCCTAACTTTAAGAAGTTATTTTCAAGAATTTGAATTCTTCTTAAGATTTATCTTAAAAACAAGCTTAAGAAAAAAGATAAGAACATTCTTAAGTAGAATTTTGGGGAATAAGAAAAAAAGTTGTGTATTTTGTAAGTTAAAAAATAAGAAGAAAACTGCAGTTAAGAAGACTTTTTCTTAAGAATGTTTCATGAATCTGGCCCCTGATTATTAGCAATGTTGAGAACAGTTGCACCGCCGGATATTTCGAATTTTTCGAAGTTCGAATATATTTCGAACTTCAGAATTCTATGATGAAGTTCAAAAAATGACATTTATTTGAAATAGAAATATTTTGAACCATTATAAATGTTTTTTTTATTTTTGATCAAACTAATTTGTCGTTGCAGAAAAAAAATGTTTGGCCACATTACATTCTGAACACACTCACTAGTTTCTCTGCTGCTGTGTTCTCCACAAACCTGGAACCATGACCTGGACTTCCTGGACAGCGGACTGTGATCCCTGCAGGACAGAGCACATGTTTGTTAACACACAGACAGACACACACACACACACACACACACACACACACACACAGAGAGTAAATGTGGCTACTGGCATATGTGATACTCACACCAGGGGTTCCTTTCTCCGTAGAAGACAGTATAGGCATTGGTTGGGTTTGCCAAACCTGTGAACAAATAAAACAGGCAAAAATTGTCATTAATATTAGCGCATACATGTTTTAGTTTAAAAACGGAATTTCATGTAGATTGAATGGTACTGCATTGTATTTTAATGCTGCACTATTTCACGGATAAGCTTAAGTATAAGGCAGCGCAGTTTGTGTTTTTTCTGTTCAGAGTGGTGCTGAAGCAGTTTAATGAATTCACCCCTCACTCTGTTAAAATCAAGTCTGCAATTTTGAGAAAACCTGAGAATACTAAAGCAACTACGACTAGAAGACTGAATCTACAGGTTTGTTTACCTTCATCAAGGGCAAAACCAATGTTCAGCTTTTGAAATTCAGGTTGCTTCACAAATGTCTCCATTCCTTTGTGACCACCGACCTCCTCATCTGTCAAAAACATTAAAACCACCATACATTTGTAGGCAAAGTGGCTTTTATTGCAGAACTGGTCATAACAGATACAAAAGCGCGAATGGATCTTTGTTACGCCATGTTTAATTTGCTACAAATGAAAATTTGAGGATGTGAGGGACAGACATACAGTCTAGAGATAAGCTGTGTTATTGTCCATCTTGGTGTCAATGACCCAGTGAAAAACTGGTATTACATACATACTATTTCTAGTATACAAAAAACTCAGGAAAACATGTTTGTGAAAATTAGATATTACATCAAACCAATTTAAAACACCATTCAAAATCACATTTTACTTCCAGAATGTTATGTTTAATGTTGTGCAATAATACAGAAAACTTGTATTAAAGTTAACTACAATTCAGGGTCAATTTTTACTACCTTGACTATCCACCTTATTTTTTAACGCAGAAGTAAGGTGTTTTCTGTGAATGTGCGAGACGGTTCATTAGTCACTGTAGTGAAATAACAAGAAGAATAACAAAATGCAGTAAACAGTAAAACTGTTTGCACTACAAACCAGTGTGTTTATAATTTAGACAATACATTAAAATAATATGGTAAGAAACACCAATGTGCAATATCAAGCAGTAAAATAAGCTGTTTTAGATAGCTAAAAATAGCTGGAAGCGGATCAGAAGCCACACGTTAAATTTACAAATAGCTACATCCACTCTTAGAGGAAAAATAAGGTAGATTAAAAAAAAAACTGTACTGGTTAAAATTACATTGACAGTATACATAAGTATTCATTTACAAATGACTATCACAAATTTGTTCTGTTTGTTCGTGAAACTAATCGAATTCAATGCAATAATCGGTTGAATGAACGGTTCTACAATCAGTTTACGCAGAAATTTGTTTCAATTGTTTCATGAATCTAGTTACACTGAAAAACATGATTCGTTGAATTTACAAAAAAAAAAATACAAGGTAAGTGGTTGCAATCAATTTATTTTAACTACATTTAAATAAATTTAGTTGACTAACTTTCAACATGTTTTTATTTTTTAAATGTAGCTAAAATAAATTGTTTGCAACCAGTTACCTTAAAAAAAAAATTAGTATAATTTTTTTTCAGTGTACATATTTTCACTTGACTTGAATTCTTGTTAGACTTTTCATTTATGTTTTCAATTAAATATAACGCAATCCAGAAATAAAGGTGAGGATCACATTACCATGTTTGACAAATTTTCACAAATGGTGAAATCCAGTCATTTTAATAGAAATCCACATGATCAGGAGTTTTGTGTGAGGGCGAAATATCCTCACACATATTTTGAACCAGTTTGAATTTTACTGACATAATGCTGCTTGGTTTGAAACCATTGACAATAGTAAATGGATGATTTTTGCCTGCAGACTATTGTTAATGTGACTACAGCTTAAATAGGTCATGAACTGAGAAACCCAAATCCCCTTGATCATTTGACATATAAGAGGTCACTGTACTATAAAAACATCCTGTAAGTTTCAGAACTCAAAACTGTGTTGTTAGTCTAAAAACAGCTTATACTGAAGCCAGGCCAAAACCACAGCTTTTGGAATGTTCTACTCTATGATGTAATGGTGTGGATAAGCTCTGCCTCTGCAGAAGATGATCAACACCTGCTTCTACATCACTGCCTGTTTAGCCCCGCCCACAGATTCTACACTATAGTCTAGAAAATGGTAATAAAATATGACAAGAACTCAGAGTTAAACCGTGTCAGAACAAATTCAGCTTGATAATGTCAGATAACTTTGATAGAAAGGTATGTAATGGATTACAATCAACCAAAAATTATTCATACAGCTGTTAGTATGACAATATTTACACAACTATCAGTACTTTGTCGGGCAACCCTTAGCCTTAATGACAGCATATAGTCTCCTGGGCATGCTGTCAACTAGGTTCATGCAAACCTGAACAAATTTGTATCAGTTTTACTGGTAGTCCACTGTATGAAGAATTTTTGGGTATAATATATCACAGTTTAGTTTATTTTGATATCCTCACTTACATTAATGAACTATAGTGTCCTGCACTCACTAGTAAAAAAAAAAAACTATCAAAAATTATATTTGGTCTCTGAATAATTTTTGGTTTGACTGTATATCCTTCTGTTATTTTCACATTTAATTATGCACATTAAAATGTATTTTACGTTTTTGTTGCTTTTGTTGTATTTTAAGAGCATGTTGTGAGCTGACCTGGGACAAACGTTAAATGGATAGTACGAGAAAATCTCTTCCCAGCCGCCTTCAGTCTGCGAATGGCTTCAATATACCTGCAGAGAAACAAAACTTCAAAACACAAGCAAACTCCATATCCAATTTAGATCACAAATTATTATTCATTTCTTATGTTTGTTCGTGCCCAACCAAACCATAACTGATGTTAGAAAATATCTGACTATGATTTCAAAACTTTCATGATTTTGACCACAATTTATAAAAATATATACTAAGTATGGTAGTAGTACCTCAGTAATACTACAACAACACTGGCTTGCCAGGTCAAAGGTTTTAACACAACTTTTAGTTTGTAGCTGGTTTTAAACTCACTGTATCGTGACACATTTCATATCCTGAGATCCTCTGCCGTAGATGTTGCCATGCTCATCTTTAACAGCAGCAAATGGATCATGTTTCCAGTGTTCCTGAAGCAGACGGACACAGGGTTTTTGAGTGAGATCTGGCCCATGCTATGTGATCTGTACAGTGATTGATGTGTTACCTCATAAACCGGGACCACATCAGTGTGTGAGTTCAGCACCACAGACTTCAGCTCCGGCCGGCTGCCGACCCACGTCATGATCGCAATGACTCGACCCGGACACACCTGAGGGGCAGGTTTAAATTAACATGGAGGTGATTGATGAAAAACATGATTAGAGTTACACAGATCCAGCAGAGAGTATCAATACCTCCACTTTCTTCATGGGTAAAGCCAGCTCTGCTGCTATCCGTTCCAGGAACCTTAAAGCAGCATCTGACAATGAGTGATCGACAAAAGCAGAGTTACTTTACTGATCCCAGACATGATAGTCAGCAGCTTTTCATTTGTGATAATCAAAGGTTGTGTTTCACATAATCATTATCCCTCAGTTTCAGAGACAAAAGTTGTTTTCTATTTATATCCCTCTGTAGAATAATGTAATTGAATAATGTAAATGTAATCCAATGTGAACAAAGCACCAGACACTACAGTTTTGCGATCTGTTCACCCAAATGAATGAATAATATGTCATGAATTATTCCAGTAAACTAAGCACTCTTTAATCTCCATTTGCATCCTTTATTCTGGGGATGTTTGCAGGAAAGACCAGGACAGGGTTGCACCAGCTATGTGCAATTTATAATATATGCACGACTAAATATGTAAGTGTGGCATCACTAAATTTAGTAGAACATAACTCTGTGTAAAAACTATATATCTGCAGTGGCTGGAATGGAGCGGTTCAGGTATGACGGCAGAACCCAGAGGACTAATTCACTGCTGGATCCTATGGGGGTTTATAATGGATTTTTTCAATTTGTGAGTAAATAAAACCTGTGGTAAACTTAACTTGACGATACTTTGAGGTTTTGTTCTACAACATGAAGTACTGCATGTCTTCAATACTCTTCGGCATTTGTGCATAATTTGAATCTAAACTGTAACAAACAACTTAGGTTAAATTTGTATAAAAACAGTGATTAACCTACTCCTAGTTTACTGTATTAAGTAATCATCACCTCACTTGATCAAAGATCAACTAATGGACTTTGGATGGATGTCAATGGTAATACATAACATCTTTCAGGGTAAATTAGTCTTAAAACTAATAAACTGCATACCTAGACAACATTTCTAAAATGTTGAAGGGGTTAACATGTATTCCTGGGCAAAGGTTAACCAGAGTCATAAACTTAGAAGGTGAAATTGCAATCCTATTTACAGCAGGACAGGGTGAGAGGGTCTCTGAGGTACCGTAGTCGGGCTCTGGGTGGACCGTCTTCAGCCGCAGGTATTCCCTGAAGAGAGTCACTGAAGGGTCTTCTGTCCCGGGACCGTCCTGGACCCCTCCGCCTCCATTGGGTCCATCTTTATCAGGCAACATACCGGTCCACTGTCCTGTGACGAGACGGTTTATTATTAACTAATACACATATTAAAAAAATATATAATTTTTTTTTTTTAGAAAATAAAGCCTGTTGAAGGGCCATTTTAAGGATTTTTTTTTAATATTTAACTTTTTTTAACTAATATTTTAACATTATATCATTATATTTATGAAGTACATTTTCATGAACCATAGCTTTATTAACTGTGATTCAAAAGGTGAGAAATAATACTTTAATTCAACAAAGATGCATTAAATTGATCAAACGTGAAATAGTTTATTTCTATTTATATACAAAATTTATATAATTCATAAACATTTATAACATTGCAACATATTTCTATTTCAAATAAATGATGTTCATTTGAACTTTATATTCATCATAAAATCCTGAAAAAATATTTTTAAATAAATAAATTATATATATATATATATATATATATATATATATATATATAAATAATAGAAATATGCATTTTAAAAAATAGATATGTTTAATATTTTTTAATTATTTTAAATAGTCTTTGCAAATATTAATTCAAAACTATCTTTAATATTTTTAAACATCCTCATAAAGGGTTTGGCTACATATTTACACTTAATGAAACAAACAAAATTTGCAGATCTTACAGATGTCTTATTACAGGTTAGTTCTAGTTTGTTGAAACAATCTTGTTAGTGAACGCACCAGGCTTTTTGGGGTTTGAACCCGCAACCTGACACTGGCTGGTCACATAAACTGCTTAGACTAGTCTTAAACGTTAATATATACTCATTTATTGTTACTTATTGTCCGTCTGCATAAACCAGTTTATATTTTCATGTAGCAAACTTGAAAAAGTTACAACCAGTCTTAAAGAAAAAAAGACTTGTAAGACTAGTCTAAGCAGTTTATGCAACCAGCCACTAATTTTAAAGACAGGTGATACATTACATAAAATGGGATAGATAGATAGATAGATAGATAGATATAAAAGACTTGCCTTAGTTGGTCAGATTAGTTTTTACCTAGTCACTGCGTTTATGCAACTGACCCCTGACCTTTAACTGAATCACACCACCATCGACCACATTTACTTATTTTACAGAAGGAACAGCGCTTTTATTTCACCCTGATGAGGTTGTGATAAACAGCTGTCTTCTCGTAAACACAGGTCAAATCTCTTGTAAACTAATCTACTGCTGTCAGCCTGTTTAACTGTCAACACAAGTAAACAAACATGCAAAACAACATGGCAGAAAAAAAGCGTAAACACTACTGAACAACAAATACCAGCCTGTCTTAAATCAGACAAGCGTTTCTCATGACTGCCGTGTGTTTAATAATAAATGTATCCATCAACAGCAGCTGCTGCTGCAGCTCGACACATTGACTCACCTGTTTCCGCGCGAGCTCAGCTGATTTGCGTCTTAATCTGTAAACAACACCCTTACAAAGACGGTCTTTCTCTGTCAGAGATATCTGACGGTAATATATAACTCACCTTCGCTCCAGGGTGCTCGGCTGAACTCGGGTCGTTATTTATTATGCTCGATCATGCCCAAAACCCCTCTCTCGCTCCGGAGTCTTGCGTCATGACGTCGCATATCTCCGTTACGCACGTGATGTTTAGAGCGCATGCGCAGCATGTATGAAGCGTTTTGGTTTACTACAGTAATAATGTGTTTCATTTTCTCTACAGGGATTACAAAAACACCAACAGCTTCAGAGGTTTCAGCCTTGAGACAACGAACTTGACGCAATTTATCTTTATACCACACATTATTTTAAGAAGGTTGGAGGTATTTTTGTTTTTTTATACAGTTACTCAGTTAACAAGTTGCTCAATATTGATCGTTGAGTTATGTTAGGAATATTTGCCAATGTTTTTTATAGCTTTTTTAGATAAGTGATTTTTATTCCTGGTCCTGTATGTCGTTTTTATTTAACACACTTCAGACTATGAGCTCGAAAAACACAGTTTTGCATAATATTGCCAGGTATTTTCCTGAATGGATCAATAAGGTGTTTGAATAAGGAATCGGTTCAATGAATGAATGATTCAGACTCACTCATTAGTCACTTATTGCCGCCACCTACTGGTGTAATGAAGAAACACACACACAAAGAGTTACTGCGCAGATTTATTACATGGTACTTGTGTCTTTTCTCGTCGAAGAAGTTTGTGAATGCTGGAGAATTGTTTTAATAATGTTGTACACATTGCTGCAGTTCTGTGTGTATATCATCAATCATTGAAACTGATAGATTTAACTGATTAACCTGACAAATAAATCGTTTGTAAAACATTCCCAAACGTCCGCCGGCTAAAACACATATTTTCAATTCAACACAACTAATTTTGGCAAAAAGAGTGCCGCGTTTTATGTTATTTTTACAGGATTCACGTTATATTTTCGGTTTCGTGTTATTTTGAGGCTGAGTATGTGTGCTCTGTAATACGTACTTGTAAGCAAGCGTTGGTGGTATAGTGGTGAGCATAGCTGCCTTCCAAGCAGTTGACCCGGGTTCGATTCCCGGCCAACGCAGCAACCTTTTCCTGTTTCAAATAACTCCGAGAAAAAGCCCTTTCACGCCAAGATCGATCATTACAACGTTTTAATTATCGTCCTCATGTTAACTACTAACGATGGCGACAAGGAGAAACGATAGCGGTGCATTACTTTCATAACGATTTTTGTTTTTCTGTTCTGGGATGAATGATGTTAAGGGCACGTTATCGTGCATTGATGTGGATGTAGTATAGTTACATTTAGTCATTTAGCAGACGCTTTTATCCAAAGAGACTTACAAATGAGGACAATAGAAGCAATCAAAATCAACAAAAGAGCAATAATATGCAAGTGCTATAACAAGTCTCAGTTAGCTTAACACAGTACACGTAGCAATATTTTTTTTATTATATCTATCTCTCTATCTATCTATCTATCTATCTATCTATCTATATATATATATATATATATATATAATAAAAAGAAAAGATAGAATTGAAAAAGAATAGAGCAAGGTAGTGTCAGAGGCCTTTTTAGTTTTTTTGTTAATTGTATAATAAATAAAAAGAAAACAAATATAGAATACAAAAATATTAGAGAAGCTAGTGTTCTTTTTTTTTTTTTTAAAGAAAACAAGCAGTTAGTAAATTAATAGAGTGCAAGCCTAAAAGGAAGAAGGTTTTTTTTTTTTTTTTTTTAATAAAATTAGAACAGAGAGTGCTAGAGATATATAGGGTCAAATAAAGATGGAAGAGATGTGTTTTTAGCTGTTTCTTGAGGATGGCTAAGGACTCAGCTGCTTGGATTGAGTTGGGCAGGTCACTTTGATGTAATATAATGTTTAATGTACTTCATGTTGTTAATAACAACAAATTGAATATATTTTCTTGCTCTTTGTATTTTTTATGTCAATATGGTACAAGATTTTCCTATTTAAATCATTGTGAAAAACAAGATAGGTCAAACGTAATCTAAAAGTATCAGAATCAGAATGAGCTTTATTGCCAGGTATGTTTACACATACGAGGAATTTGTTTTCGTGACAGAAGCTCCACAGTGCAACTGGATGACAATGACAGAACAAAAAACACAGATAATAAAAAGAAGAATTAAAAAAATAGAACAAGTAAATAAGGAATAACAATATACAAATTGACAAAAATTCAAACCACCTGATTCTGATAAAAGTAGCTGATTATATTACCTAAAATGAGTAATGTAATGGATTACATTACTAACTACAATTTTTGCCATGTAATTTGCAATAAATAACAAATTGTAACAGATTGTAAGCAATCTACTCAGCTCTGCCTATATTTATTTTTGTAGGTTTGAGCGAATAAATAGCAAACTTTAGTAAAAGCAAAGCTTTAGTTAAACCTCACTGATAATTTGAGAGAGTTCAACAGTACAAAAACTATTATGGAACTAAAAGCTGTTTTATAAAAATTCAAACCTGCACAATATCTTAGCAAAGAATTACAAGCTTTGGCATTACCGTTTCAGGACAAAACGGAGATGAACTCATTTTGGGCACTTCTGCATTTGCCGTGTGGATTCTTACTGTAATGCTTTAACCGAGGGGCACTCGAGGTCCACTTTTCCTGCAGAGTTTAGCTCCAGCCATTATCAGACACACCTGAACAAGATAATGAAGGTCTTCAGGATCACTAGAAAGTGTGTGAAAGTTACAAACAGGCAAGTTTGATCAAGACCAGAGCAAAACTCTGCAGGAAAGTGTATCTGGAAAGCCAGAGTTGAGAACCTCTGCTTTAATTGCTGTTGTCTTGAAAGTACAGATTCACATATTGTAAGATATGATCAACAGCTTTGAGCAGCAGAATATCAGTGTTTTCATCCAGATCCAGCTCTGAGCAGTAGTTCTTGACTGGGACGATGTAGGATGTGGCCATTCCCAGCAGCTCTCCGGCCCTCACCATCTAGAGAGATCGGTAAAGACAGAACGAATCATGTGACGCTCAGACAGCAGAACATGGCAAAGTGAAGCCTTCAGATGTAAACACTGTAATGGAGCATGACATACCGCTTGCTTAATGGCCTGGCTCTTGTAAGCCTTGGTGATGTCACTTCTGGTAGCGTTACAAACCTGGTCCACATGGGTCAGTAACGCCACCTGGTGCACACCTGCAATTCAGACAGTGATATTAGATTTTTCACAGTTCTACCCCTGGCTTCACAGATTAAGTTTAGGCAGCGGCTATTTGCACTAAGTGTAAATAGCGATAGATTCTATTTACACTATGTTAAAATAGCAGGATTTTCTGGTATTTATACTACTTATTGCAAATAGTGGCAATTATCTGCACCTCAGTATTGTAGTACATTATAAAACAGTATGCAATAATAACTTATTGAGTGTAAATTTCATTTTTAACCATATCATTATACCATCTGCGCCAATGGAGCTGACGATAGCCAACCGTCTTTTGTAATGTTGACTATGCCAATCACACATTGGTGGGCGGAGTTAGTGTAAATAGCCTCTGCCAACAAGTCAGGCTATTTGCACTTGGTGTAAATAGACACTCCGTTAAGTTTAAGCCTAGCCCCAGATGTAAAATGTAATTCTGAGCTGTTTCAACTGAAAGAAACTTGCACTGACTGATCTTTAAAAATATGTCAGTGCCTTTGTTTTGTCTCAAGATGGACACTACTGATGTTTTTTCTAAGGCATGTTTATAAAAACAACTTAAAGGAACACTCCACTTTTTTTGGAAATAGGCTCATTTTACAACTCCCTTAGAGTTAAACAGTTGAGTTTTACCGTTTTTGAATCCATTCAGCCAATCTCCGGGTCTGGCGGTAGCACTTTTAGCTTAGTTTAGCATAGATCATTGAATCGGATTAGACCATTAGCATTTAGTCATCAAAAATGACCAAAGAGTTTCTATAATTTTCCTATTTAAAGCTTGACTCTTCTGTAGTTACATCGTGTACTAAGACTGACGGAAAATGAAAAGTTGTGATTTTCTAAGCCAATATGGCTAGGAACTATACTCTCATTCCGGCGTAATAATCAAGGAACTTTGCTGCCGTGCCATGGGTGCAGCAGGAGCAATGATATTATACAGCGCCTGAAAGTAGTCCCCAGCTATATCATAACTAGTTACCTAGCTGGGGACTACTGTCAGGCGCTGCGTCAAAATAGTCTTAGTACACGATGTAACTACAGGAAAGTCAAGTTTTACATAGGAAAAATATTGGAACTCTTTGGTCATTTTTGAGCGCGATGCTAATGGTTTAATCCGATTCAATGATCTATGCTAAGCTATGCTTATAGTGCTACCGCCAGACCGGAGATTGGCTGAATGGATTCAAAAATGGTAAAACTCAACTGTTTAACTCTAGGGGAGTTGTAAAATGAGCCTTTCCAAAAAAAAGTGGAGTGATCCTTTAAATGTCCTAATTGAAATATTACCTAATCCTGGCTTAACCTAAGCCCTGCCTGTGAAACCAGGCCATAGTTTCTTAAAAAGAATATATACTAGAGGTGTAATGGTACACGTATTCGTACCGATAATTATCGGTCGTTCGGTATGCATGTGTACCAAACAAATCATACTGTTTTTTTTCCTGGAAATTCAGACAACACATGGCATTTTGGCACTCATTGATGTGGCGTGACAGATCGCTGTATAAACGCCTCAGTTCAAACGGCAGTGCGGAGAGTGAGTGAGCGCGATCATCTCTTCCTCTTTACCACTAGTTTTAGCATGAAATAAACATGAATGAACATCTCATGTATTCACTCAATTAGTGTTTCAATCGCGGAAAGACGCCACTGAAACAGCTTGTAAACAAAATCTTACGTAGCATTGCATTTACCTCAGGCAAGTCATCAGTGTCCACAGCTCGTTATATACTATATACTTCATTATATTTCACTTTACCTGTTAGTGATGTCTTAATTATTTAATGTATGTTTATATAAATCTTTTATGAAACAAGTTATGACCGCCACTGTGTAAATCAATATATTTCAACAACAAATAGAATTTAATTTAAGTTAATTTAAAAACTGCATTATACGCAATTTACATGTTTGCATACACATTTTTAATTTGAGTGTTGATTATTATAGTAAGTTTGGGCTCTGTTGATAACTGTATCCAAAAGGGCTCCCTATAGTTTAGAGCAGAAGCTGAGGTAGATTTTATCCCTAAGAAAATTTTAATTCTAATTGCATTTATTTAAAGAAAAAGCAATTTGTTCAGTAAAACATTGTTTAATTAAAAAAAAAAAGTTAAGTTTTTTCCTCCTGCTGTACTGAAACCATACCGAACCGTGCCGTCAAAACCGAGGTATGTACCGAACCGTCATGTTTGTGTACCGTTACACTCCTAATATATACAGTATGACACATGGCTAAAGACTATTAAGTGAAGCATTACAGACCTGTTCACACCAAAAACGATAAGTATAAAGGAACTATAACTTTAAAGATATTAGTGTTCACGCCAATGGACATTCTTTAAAAGACGTTCTTTTTTTGTTCCGTTCAGCCCATTTCCATAGTGAGAATGCTTTCTTGGGAAGCCATTGTTGCACATATGATTCATTCTTCAAACACGACTCACCTAAGTTGCTGATGTGTTCTCTTAACTGCTGGAAAGTTGCGCCAAAGCTTTTGGCATATGAACCGACTTTTGAGCCGTCTATTACAAACACCACACAGCGCACTTTATCATTAGTGCTCGGTTTCCTTATGAAGCCCACAGTCTCTGCTCCAATCGGCTGCTGAGGACTAAACTATAAAGACAAAGCAATTTTTTTTTACTAATAATTGTACTGTTAACTACACATTTTGTCAACATTTATGGTAAAAATACTTGTAATTTTAATATTGAATAGACTGTAATGTTCTACGGTAGCCTACAGTAAAATTGATAAATTGATAACTATATCATGCAAAAAAATCACATTTCAAAAGATAATGAAATTTTACATGTAAAATATGTTTTGGGACATTAGTAATAATTACAACATAATTTACAGTAAAAATGCTTACTTCATTACCTCAAAAAAAAAGGAAATGTAATTTCTGCTCGCTAAAATATTGTGGCAGTTATGTTTGAAATATATGAATCACCTTATATTTATGTAGAAATAAATGGTTACTTTCCATTTTTTATTAGTTATAGGTACTGATATGTGCTATTTTACATTTTATGTCAGAAGTTCATAGCTTTTCAAACAGGGTCGAGAGTGTTTTATGTTCACATTGACTAAATTTAATAGCCTTTAATTTTGCTTTCTTGCTCAGAAATGAAGAGATTCATTGCAATTTTTTAAATTTCTCGTAGTTTCTAAATATTAATCAAAACAATAATAAAAAAAGTGTTCATCTCAGATGAGCTTTATCTTAACTAACTATCCAGATAATGTTTTAACAATTTGTAACAACTGACCATATAAAAGCTAAATATTTAAATTTATAAACAATTATTTGATTGTCTTAATATTATTACCTTTAATATTTTTCTCCCAGCTGCCTTTATATTTTAACAAGAGAGTCATTCCCAAGGAAATCATCATATTTTGGGGTACCTAACTTCAAAAAGTTTGAAAACCCATAATTTAGTTAACATTTCTTATAATTTAATTCATAATCATAATGAGATCTTCCATTTGTGCCACCTGTGTAATTATCTGCGCATTTAAAAGTATGACTTAAAAGAGCAGACTTAAATAAGTAAAGTAGACTGGAATATTAATATTATACAATTTAATAATATATACATTCATGAACTGTAAAATGTTTCACACTCTTCACACCAAGAACAATAACTAACGATAACTATTATGACAACTATATTAGCAGCCACAGCAATGGAAGACAACATTTTGTATACAGTTTGCATCTATCTGTACGAAAACATGCTATCTTCATTTAGTGCAAATAGCCGCTGCCTTTAGTTTATTATAAGCACTCATAGCATTTGTCGTCTGTCACTTTAAATCCTCAAACTAAAATAAAATAAAAGTTCTGCTTCTGATCAGCTGGAAAAAATATCTTTCGGAAAGTGTTAGCAACTATATCGTTCCTCTGTGTCATTATTGTTATAGTTGTGGTGTAGACTTCTGGGTCATAGAATTAGAATAATTATTTTAAAACTTTACTTTTGTTTTTATTGTCCTTGGTTTGAAAGAGTCTTAATGCTATCCTGCAAAGCTTTTAACAACAAAGTTTTGCCAATCACACTCGCCTGTTTATACTGTACATTTAAACGCACAAATGTCCTATTATCCAGCTTAAATGTACCTGGTGTCCCTCTGGTGCGTGTCCTTTAATGACAGACAGTGCATCGTGAAGAGTCAGTCCAGTGCTTTCTCCTTCACCTACACCCATAATGTCACACAAGACCAGAGCCGTGGGCTCATTTGCATTCTCTCCTGCTCCTCTGATGTTGTACGAGCGAAGCTGAGAAGCACCAAAGAAAACAGAAGAAAACTAACCACAAATAGAGTGCAAAATATAGCTTGAAGCTTTTAAAAATATTCAGAACCTTCCAAAAATGTTGGATTCTGTTTGAACATGAAGCTGTCCCAAGTTCTAGTCATGTTTACCTTTTTAGTGAAGCTGGTGGAGGATGAAGACCCCACCATGGCTCTGTTGATGACCCGTCCAGAGAAGACGGACTGGACAGAGCTGATGAAACTGGACTTTCCAGCACCGACTGGACCGACCAGCAAAACTCTGGCTTCGGTAACAGTCTCACTGGCTGGTTTAAATGACCTGACAGACTCCATCAATGTCTCTCTCACTCTAAGTTTAAGTTGATATTAAAGGGTGTTAGATATCTGGATGTTATAACATAGAAAAATCCTGTTTCGTAGTGGTGGGTCTACTTACTCTTCACTCCACTCCATCTCTCTCCACTCATTTTCCAATAAGAATGACAATTCTGGTATAAAAAAAATCAGTAGTTATGAAGTGGACGGTGAGACTTATTACAAATATTTGTTGTTTGAATAACTGTGTATCATACCTCCACGAGGTACTGTCACGTTTTTAGGTTTATTGCGATCAGATTTGGTGCTTGAAGATGCAGGTAAAGCAAAACCGTAGGTTACTGTAGGCGTGGTGTCTGAAGATGTGTCTAAAGCAAAACCGGTTATTGCAGGTGTGATGCTGGATTTGGTGTCTGAAGATGTGGTTAGACCAAAACTGAATGCCATTCTTGATCAAAGAAGGGAATGTTTGCAGATGTGCCTAGAATCAAAGTCAGCGCAATGTAAGATTACTGAGTATAAACCTGCATTCACAGAATGGACTAGAGAAGGTATACATAGGCAAATGAATATCGTACTTTAGGTTAGGCCCTTTTGTTTTGACAGAACCAAGAAAGCACACATATACTCTGACAACCATTCACCAGAAGTAGGCTACTGCATGTCCTGATTTTACTGAGTTAGATGTGTTCCTAGGTCAACATATTTTGTTGACCCTGGAACAACATTTTATTCCAAACATTTAGTCTTGACCATATCCCTACACCTAAACCTAACCTCAACCATGAGTAATCCCTAAAATCAGAGGAAATGATAGATGAATGACACTGATGTACAAGCACCAAACACTGATTGTAAACTTCACAGAAATTATAAACTGGTTCCTCAAACCTGATTGGTTAATCACAATGTTGTTCCAGGGTCAACAAAGATGTTGATCCAGGAACATGTCGCACTTGGTAAAATCAGGTTAGCACACATACACCTTGGAGACGTCTATTTGACGTCTGCATTTACATCTGCAAGATGTATTTTTAGGGTGTTTGCTCATCTGCAATACATCTATAGGACGTTTCCTTTTAGATGTCAAATAGACGTCATTTAGATGTCTTTAAGATGTTTATGATTTAGAATGTATGAAAAACTGACATCTGAAAGACGTCTGCCAGATGTTCCTAGACAGCAGATGCTTTCCAGATCAAGAGATCTTTAACAGACATCTTGCAGACGTACGTGTGCTATCTGGGTAAACGTAAATTAATAAATAAATAAATAAATAAATAAATAAATAAATAAAAAATAAAAAAACATGAACATCCTAAACCTCACAAAACTAGCAAAGCATTTTGGTAGTTATTCATAAATGTTCAAAAATGAATGTTACTGGTACAATTATTATTATCATCATCTATATTATCGCGTGCTCGAGTCAAGCGCGAGAATAGCAGAATAAAAAATCGAAAACTGACATGTTTGACAGTACTGTTGACAGTCAATTATAAGCATCTCGGCAAAGTCATTTTAGAGATTGAAAATGTGACTCAAGGCTCAGAATCTTTCAGTAGTGTAGTTACGAGATTTAATATTTTAGTCAGAACGCAAGTAGGTCATTGCAAATCAAATTAAATCATACTTACAACAATGAGATGAAAGAGTACCGAGGAACCAAGTGAAATGTTTCAATACTGAGAAAACGAAACTGTATGTTGTGTATGTTTGATATCTGGCCAGTAGAGGGCTGCCTTTTCATAGATTATTATTAAAGGACAAGCCAACTCAAGCTAACTCATCATCAACACAATAAGATACTAAGGACATACATTTCACGTCTTCAAGACGGTATTTTGTTAGTAAATTCGCTAAGTCGCACATTGTTCCAGAATTAGTGATTCTACTGCTGCTGCATAGTACGAAGTAACATTTACATTTAGCCTACATTTAGTCATTTAGCAGACGCTTTTATCCAAAGCGACTTGCAAATGAGGACAATGGAAGCAATCAAAATCAACAAAAGAGCAATGATATGCAAGTGCTATAACAAGTCAGTTTAACGCAGGTAGATTATTTCAACACAACCATACTGACCAATCAGATTTCAGCACGGAGCTTCATTGAGTGTTCCACGGCCTTTAAGCCTAGCTTGCATACATTTTTTGGTATTTGATGAATATTGTTTCACTTAAGCCTTCATCTAAGTAAAAGAAAATCCTAATCAAATAATTAACTTTTATTCATGTATATATAGGTGTGGTAGTCGATTTGCTGTCATACAAATTAACACAGACATTAAAACGTGCAGTTTTCTGGAGAATTTTCAGAGCCACAGCAGAAAGACAAAAACCCACACAGTACTTTCATTCTTAATTTATCAATTTTATTTAACATTTGAAAATAAGCTTACATTTTGGAATTCAGTACTGAAACATTTAAGCCTGTTAGTGACATTTAACACATTTGCTGTGATATTTTATTTTTGGCTGGTTTCTCCTTATAAGAAAAATGAATGAGAAAAAAAAACAAAAAAAAAAAAACCTGAAACAGTACTTGTACCTCAGAAAAATAATTTTATCGGCTCAGGAAAAAATAAAATAAAATAAAAGTGCAATTTTGAAAACGTGAAGCATTAACTGTTCCATTAACGGTTTTATAAAGTCCAAACAAATAAGAAAATGTCTAATAAGGAAATTTTATGGAAATGTCTTACAATTAAACATTATTTCTCAAAGTTTAGCAGCCATTGCTGTGACAACGTACACATTGGTTGAGCTTGTCTACATGACATTCAATAAAAATCAGAAAAGCAAGGTGATCAGCAAAAAGTATTCATAACTCAAATTAAGTGTCATGAATGATATGCTGCTTTAGTGTTTGTCGATGATGGCAAGAACATTAAGGCATTCAGCTTTGTGCACATAATGTCTCTACCAAAAGGAGCCAAGTAAGAGGGACAAAAAAAGCAAAGACTAAATTCTCCACTCTTGATAAAGGCAGAATTAAAATGTTTCTTGGCTTTCACTACATATATTTTCATATATGCTTCACAAAAATACTTTGCTACATAGTGTTCACACAAAAGTCATTTGATGCACTAAAAATTTATCTTGCTTACATTGCGAAACCACACTTTCCACTGAATGTTTTAATCTGGAAATGTATTTGATTCAAATTACTGTACTAGAGAAATGTTTGTCTAGCCGGTATAGCTCAGTGTCTGTTCATGTATTGACAAAGGTGGTGCAGTTCTGGTAAGCAAAACATAATATTTTAATTGCCTTCATTTTCTCTCTAGAAAAACAAACAAACTTGCTAAAGGTCTCACTGACAGACCAAAAAAAAAAAAAAAAACAGAAAAAAACACTGTGGAGTGCAGGATCTGTACAGTGAAACACTGGAATACATCTGCCGTTTACAAACATATCAAAAGTTAACCTGCATGTCTGACTCTATTCTGCCATAGCTTTCCAAGGGGCTTCTAAACTGTGCAAAATATATAAGTAATGTAGGACCATAAGATATGGTAAACTGTTCAGATGAAACTTGACCAACATGCTAGATGATCAACAAGATGCAATGAATAAAATAACATGGACACCTGTAAAACTGCTTAAAATAGCCATAAAGAAAAGAAATGGCAACATTGTCTACTCTGTTCACACAGAATCCTAACATTTAATAAGCAGCAAGTGTGTAGAAGTGTTAACATTACAGATAATAAGTAATTCCTGATGAATGGAACTGAAATGCTTCAAGCTGCTGCTCAAGATAAAACGTGAGAAACTGAGAGACAAACATTTTGAAAGTGAACAGAAGTGCTCTAGTGACAGGCAGGGGTGTGATTCTTCAGGTGTCTTTAAAACTCCACTTTGCATGCTGGGAAGGTCTCGTCCTGCATGGCTACGGTGCTGTTGCTCCCAAGTACCGTGATTGCTAGATGTCTCTGCCGTTCGTGGGTCTCTTGGTACCAGCTGTGCATAGTCAGCGAATCAAACGTGGGGATCAAAGTCACCTGTAGGTGAACAGAAAAACTATTAAACAACTATTAATCAGTGAACTGATAACTATCTGTCGTTTGTGTGAATTTCAACCTCTGTAGAGACCTGATGTGTTGAGTGTGAGTAAACATTGACAGAACTATCATTTTTGGGAAACTTTTCATTTTTGCACCTTGAGCTTGGGAAAGGTGATATAAAGAAGAAAAAAACCCATCTACTTACCTGAACATCTGGCCAGGATGCTTTGCCCTCTAAAAGAGAGTTGAGAATAGATCTCATGACTGTTTCTTTGTGCGGCTCATCACCACTAATTATATAGCAGGATGAGCGGAGGCGCCGGAAAAACTCCACATCGACAGTGGAAGCTGCGGAGCCAGAGGGCAAATATGCTAAGTCCAAACAGATGGGTACTGAACTTGAATTTGCACTGACAGAACCTGCAAAGGAAAGCAATAACATCATGCACATTTGGACTTCAAAGCAGATGTACTGATCTCCCTTCATTTATCCATTCCAATATAAATGGAAAGCTTTGGGCCTTCACTTCATAAAATGTATTGCCGCTATTCACTGGAGCTGGTTGGTCTGATTCAAGTTTTAGAATTCTTATTAAAGATCTTCACCGAACACCAATGAACTAACAAATGGACAACATATTCTCAGAGTTCAGGTGACTGGTTTGCATTGACCAAATTGATTGTCTTGAAGGCAGTTGATGTCTTACCCTAAAATTGTGACTACTGATGGTTGTAGCAGTAGCGCTTTTAAGGGCATGCATGAATTTAAGCCTTGTTTAGACTGTCAGTCCAAATCCAATTTTTGTGCATATCCGATAGGAATCCGATCAAAAAAACATCACATGAAGCACAATTTTGACAAATCTTTTTCAAACTACATTCATATGTGGTTTGAAATCCTACTCAAATCACATCTCTGGAAATCTGTTTCAGTCTGACCGCTCTCATTGAAATTTGCATAGCCGTTTCCTTGTCACTTTCTCATGCAACGTAAAACGTAAACACATCAGACGTTGCATGTAGAAAACAAGCAGAATCTCTTTGCAGAAACAAGGTTGTGTTGTTTCGAAGTGCAAACATTACAAATAGTGCTGGTCTACACACTGTGCATTCCATCTTCCTACATTTCTCCCGTTGCCTCAAGACGTAATAATCCAGCAAAACAACATGTTTTCATGTTGTAATACAAAATCTATATTGCAAACCCCATTGCTGTAGTTTTTTAGTGTAGGCATACCAATGCACCGTCATTTACGTAGAAACCAATGCAGATATTCAGTAGAACGTAACAGCACCACAAGACACACAAATCACATCGAAACAGTTGCGATACACAATGAGGACAGTCAGTCATTTAGATCAGAATTCAAGCAGATACACAAATAATTGGATATGGACTGACAGTGTAAACATAGCTTTGGAGAAGCAACCTATTAGAAAATCTAAAGGTTATAGTTAATATGTTAAAATCCTGTCAGAAATATTGTGCCTTTAAATCACTGGTCGCAAACTCAATTCCTGGAGGGCCACAGCTCTGCACAGTTTAGCTCCAACCCTAATCAAACACACCTGATCCAGATAATCAAGGTCTTCAGGATCACTAGGAACTTCCAAGCAGGTGTGATTTGGAGCTGGTTGGAGCTAAACTCTGCAGAGCTGTGGCCTTCCAGGAATTGAGTTTGAGACCACTGCTTTAAATTCATTCCCTTTAATTTATCATCTCTAAAAATAAGCTTCACTAACTGACTAGGCGAATATCCTGACCGATCTCCAACATATGTACAAGTCATATATTTCTAGAAGAAGCAATGAGCCCTTACTGGATGAGGACTTTGAAGGCACTGGTCTAGATCCGCTGACAGCATTGCGGGATGCAGGTCTGGTGTCCAGACTGGACGTTGGCCGAATAGTTCCACTGGCAGACACCGCAGCACCAGCCCTTGTCTTCCCACTCTGCGTTACGATGTTTGCAGTTGCAGTCTTTGTGGACACAGGTGCTGTTTTTTTGGTCTTTGATGTTACATTCTTGGAAGATCTACCCTGACCATCAGCCTCTGGGTCAGCCATGCAGGCACCGGGTTGTGGTGGCAGTGGTGGTAAGTCCTTCATGGGGGCAGGTGGAGGGTCTTCAGAGGTACGCTGGGAATTGTGGTGTACCGAATGACTGCTAGGATGGTCGTGAGGGTGGTTGGGTGGAAAGATGTCACTAGGGTCCTCATCAGAGTCCAAGTCCTCAGTAATAGAGGGGCACTCTTCGGTGGCTGGTGGCACATCAGAATCAGAAACCGAGATGAGAGAGACGCTGACAGAGGACGTCGTCTCCTGACCTTCGAGAGACTGATGATCGCTACTACTGCACTGGTAGGGCAATCTACCAGGCTCCAGAGAGAGGTCAGGACTTGGGGCAGCAACCTCCGAGGAGAGTCCCTGTTGGTTCTCTGGAGATGTGTGATGCTTAAACTCACAAGGTGAAACAAGACATAGATCAACATCATGTGGAAGGATGTCAATCTGTGGTCCAAAGAGGTGATTCTCAGATTTGTCATATGCGTGGTGACTATTATGAGATGTTTTTAAAGGTAAAGACATATCTGTTTTGGGGTCACGGTCTGCTAAATGTCCATTGGTGTATGCCAAGCTGCCCATCTCTTCCTGTGAATGACAAACTGGCACTTGTTCAAATGAAACCGATAAGGAATCATCTACTTCAGTGGAGTGTGGAGAGCCAACCTCCGCAGGAAAGGAAGTGATGCTAGGAGAGCCATCGGGTAGAGTATCTTTAAGAGAAGTTGAGGAGAGAAAGCTTGATTGTCTATCTTGTGATGATATGGAGCTGTTTTCTATATTGCTTCTTGAACAACCTGCCATCAAGTTCTTGCAGATTTGCTGACTGTCTTCAAAACCAAGACCAGAGTTCCTGAGACCCACCTTGCAATCTTCACCAGAGACCTGAGAAGAATTGTCAGGAGATTGTGGGCAATGCCCTGAACTGTTTTTCCCAGAGTCTGTGGGGGAAACTAACTCAAGGGTTTTTTCATCCGAGCTTGTACAGACATCATCTCTTCCATCAAGCTCTGTTGGCGTGATATCAAAGTTAACACTTTTCTCACTCTTTGGAGTCTTTGCAAGTGGGGAGGGAAGTCCAATAGCACTGTTCGAGCCAGGTGCCCCATCCATACTGCGAAACTTCTCTGGACTTTCATCAGTACCTTTTGTAGTGCCATTCACCTGCTTGTCATTGTTCCCAGAGGCACATTCAGTTCTTGAGCTCAAATGGTTGCCTTCAACATCCTGCAATGGCCCATGTTCATTCTCAATACCCAACTTTTCCAACTGTGCAGTAATGTCCTCAGGTGTAGATGTCTTTGACCGCTCTGCACTTGATGGTTTCAGATTGTCAGGCTCCTTTTTGTCTGGCTTTGGCTTCCCTTTGGTTAAAGAATCCTTTTTAGGGACCAAGTCTTTCTTTAGTGAGCCATTCTTGCCCATTGGCTTTCTAGATTCTGCATTACCTGGCAAGTTTCCAGCTGCTTTCTTAACATCCTTAACCAGAGTTTTGGTAGTTTTTTTGTCTTCTGGTTTGACCTCTTTCTTAATGTCCTTTTTCAACTCAGGCTTAATATCTTTCTTGGGCTTTGCACCAAGATCTTTTTTCAAGGGTTCTTTCTTTTTCTCTACATTCTCATCTTTCTTTGCCATACTTGTCGGTGGCCTTTCCTCTTTCTTCCTAACTTCCTTTTTCTCATCTTTAGCAGGTTCTTTCTTAGCCACTTGCTTTTCAGGCTTAGAAGTTCTTTGTTTCACATCATCTTTTGGCTTTGCTTTTTCCTCACTCTCTTTCCCTTCTTTTGGAACAGTGTCATTAGTGGGTTTAGTCTTTGTTTTAGTGTCTAGCTTTTTCAGATCTACTTTGCTTACCTTGTCTCTGAGTGAGGCACTATCAGGTCGAGATTCTTTTGAAATACTCTTAAGGCTTTCCTTGCTCCCGGCATGCTTTGGCTGTTTATCCAATTTTGATGCCTCAAGGTCCTTCAAACTAACTATTGGATGTTTGAGGAACTCTAGATGCTTTAGTCTCTCTAAACCTTCAAAGATCTTGGATTCTGGAGTGCACCCAGGGAACAGAACACGAATGATCTTTTCTCGAGGATTAGCTGGATGCCATACCAACAGTGCACATATGGATACCAGACACTCTAGAGGGATTTCTGAAGTTTTTATATTTGGAGTGCTGCAAGGCCAAGTTTGCAAGAAAGCTTCTAGTTCTTTGCTACCTTTGACTGGATTGAGTACATAAAGATCCAGTCGACCTACACCCATCTTCTGGAAAAGAATTACCGGCTCGACAGTTGGCCCAGCAGAGCGACTGATCTGTTCTGGAAGAATTGACAACCTTTCTAGATGCTGTAATATTAGGGAAGCCTGATCACAACTTCGAAGGACCCTGGAGTCATTCTGTAATATTTTGAGTCTTTCTGAGGCATTGAAAAATACAACCCCTATTTCTGGAGATATCAGATTCCTCTGCCAGTCTTCATTGCTCTGCGATCCAGCAGACTCCTCTTCTTCTTGTTCAGCTGCTTTTCTGTTAAGTAGGCTGTTTATACCAGGTAGATTATCCACACCAACATGGGTGAGCAATACGGAGTCAACTCGGTCTAGATGTCTCACCAGTTTCCAAAAACAGGATCGAGAATCAGACCCCCCATTGACTAAGACATTAAAACCATTCACAGCAAAGAAGGCACAGTCACCTCTTCCTCCAGGAAACACATAGCAGCAGGGACGGGACAGTTTTAGGAAGCCGACTGTACTGGGTGCCTCGAGCAAATCAAAAGGCGACTGAGGTTCAAGAGACTCTGACAGATACTCTGTGAACTCCTGAAGGCCCTCCATCTCTGGGAGCACTAACGGAGGGTTGGTTTTAATTTCTATATAATCTTGCAAATTATGCTTTTCTAACTGAGAATTTTTCCACGTTCCAGATTCGGGACAGCTCAGAGTTAGGCTGGCTTTCTGAGTAGGGTCTGCAGAGCTCAGAAGATCTCCAATCTGTTTTAAGGAAAAACACTTTCTATTAGAAAACAGCATATTAATATGTTAATTGTTTTTGAATAATAAAATTACAAAAAGAATTTGTCTGACAAATGTTTGACTGACCTCTTCATCTGTAAATATCTGGATAAAGTCATTTAGTGAAAAAGACCCAGTTTGTAACACAAGGTCTCCAGTCTCTTCAACACATTGTCCAGCAAGAATTAGCAACTTGTGAAGAGACGTATCAGAAATAAGCCGACGAACCTACGAAAATTAAGACAAGCATTAAAATGTGCAATGATTGTCAACCTTAACAAATCTCGTTAAAGAGCATAAACAAGCTCACATTAAACAGTACAAACAGTATTTAGCCCTCAAATCGTGACCTTAACTATAACTAAATTTTAAGAGGGATTAATAGAGGACACTTGGCTGCTGCTCTGGATAGTAAAAAAATATCAATCAAATATAACCGAGTTACTTCAAGGAATGTATCAACATTTCCCTGTATTTACACTGTCTAACGCTGAGTAAATACCAGTCAAATAGCTTTCATACATTTATAAGAAAAGAAATGCAGTGCACAGAGACCAGTGAAGGAACTGAGTTTGCATGTTTGCAATTGTACAGCAAAACCACTATTTAATAGTTTAAACAAAAGGGAATCAAGGTATACAGTATAATTTACACCATAAAAGCAAATGTTAATTCGACTTTGATTTAGTGTTGGGTACAACACAAGAAGAGCTGGCAATACAAAGTTTCAAACATCATCTAGAATAGTGAAAACTAGAACTGGGAGGGATTTAAGAAAACGTGAAAGCAGTGATTTTTTTAAATACAGATATTATCTGCATTTCAATGATATTCAATATACAGTATATATCTTCTCTAAAATGGCTTAATTTCTTAACTTATAACTATAATATTTGCGATTCTTTACTAGTCTTGCAAATTGCAAAACTAGTCTAAAGGTGCGGCCACATTTACCATTGCTCTGTGAAATTTCACGGGAAAATCCAGTCATATAAATAGGAATTTGTGCAATCAGGAGGGCAAAAAAGTTCATCACACAGATTTCTTTACTCTATTGACAATGGGCACCTTAATATCTTATTTGAGAAATTTAATAGCCCAATAAAAAGATCAATGTTGCTTAATTTTGTATTGCCGACCATACTTAAATTCAAGCTGCAAACCAGTTATACTAAGTAAGTGTGTGCTGATATTAGTGTATTGCAATCTGCACAAAGCACTTCAACACTCACCTCTGAACAAACCAAATCATGAGATGGGTTCACTATCACCTGGGTCTCAAGCACATCCCCGTTGTGCTGCAGGGTCTTCTGGCCTGTGGATAGATCCAAAGAGTGTGGTCTTTTAAAAAGTTTGTGTATGATCATAAACAGTGGGAAATTATTTTATATTTTGAGTATGTAACAGTTGCACACAACGGCTACAGCACAGTTACAAACATGACAGCAAAACAGACAGTTTGTGTTTGAAGATTTCCTGATCATATTTCTAATTTGCATCCTCACTTTTTAATGCGCCTTTCAATGAAAAAACTCTACAAATTAAATTTGTGGTTACAATGATGCTTGCTGCGAAGTTCTGAGCCATTTATTTGAATAAAGCACAGCATACTGTAGCACCTGGAGTTAAAAATGTCTCATCACTGAATTACTCACCAAGACAACGTCCCAAAGGGTGCAAAACCACCAGATCAGCAGCATATATGAATTGTATCATGCTGCATCATATTGCTCTAGTCGAAAGGTTTTATTCTACTTCCTCAAACTTTCATCATTCACGACAAAAATATCATTTTGATGCAGAGGATTAGGAAGCACAGGATGTTGAAGAGGTCCCAAAACGGACGTTTAAGACTGGCTGCATGACATGTTCCTGTCTTTTCCACAAACAATGAGCAAACGTGAGCTGATGGTAATTCTAGCCTCTACTCTGCAGCATGACTAGTTGAAAACACATGATAGGAAGCATCTCTTTCCTTCCTGTATGCAGGCTATGACAACATCTTTGCAGCCTTTAGTAGTCACAGAGAAGTTGAGAAACAATATCTAGGGCTACAGACCAATATATGAGACTGAAGTCGTACAGACTGTGGTAGCTGTACCTTTAAATTAAGAGTTAAAAAGACACAACTAGCAATAATAACAGTCATATTCAATAGCCATAATATTGCAGCAATTCATGCCGGAGGACATGATTCTAACTTTTTTTAGGATTAATACATTCAAAGAGAAGAAACACAAAACAGTACAGGAAATTATATCATAGAGAGAACCCCAGTCATTAGATCTTTTAAAATTGACATTTTTATTAATTTTCCATGAAAAGACAAGATTTCAGGTGGTAAAATGCCACCTGAAGAAACTACTAAAAAATGTATGACTACATTTTTAAATGTACGCTCATATGTAGTTAAGGAAACATGTTATTACTTTTCATTTGATGGCTACACCACATTATATTTTATTGACATTAAAATGGCAACAACTCAATTTAAAACTCTTGAAAATGGTATATTAAAGTTTATCGAAATCCTATGTGAATAGCATACATTTCTAAGAACTTGGCACACAAGTTTTAAACAAATTTTTAAAAGATTTGTCTTTAATAAATTATTCTGTTTCTAAATGCTTTTTCTATAATTTATTATTTTATTTTTTTCATTTTAAATTTTCGTAGTCACACCAGGGGGGCCTTCCAACAAAATTTAGCTACAACAAAAATCACTATTAACTATGATTTTTGCGTCAAACTTCTAATTTGCTGATTTTTAATAGTTAGTAAGGTAGTTGTTAAAGGCAGGGTAAGCAATTTCTAGAAGCCAGTGTTGATATTTGAAATCACCAAAACAAACACGCCCCTACCCCAAAAGGGTCTCGCCCCTATTTTGATAGATCCGCCCCACATATACGTAGCCTACGCAACCCAGGCAACGATTAGTTCTGTGAAGCATAAGCCGCTTTTCCACCGAAATTACCTGGAACAATATGTCCCAGGAACTTTTTTCCCCCAGACCTGTTGCCGTCTGCGTTTCCATCGCGGTCTAAAGTACCGAGAAGATTAGGCAAATAGTCTAGTGACTTAACGTTAGGTCTGCACGCATTTCTTAATACCAAGTACGCAAATTTCGGACTTGCATCCTCGGTAGTTCGGACTTCACGAGTTAGACTCAGAGTGTGAACTCCCGCGGACGGAACGACGCAAGTCCGGTAATTCTGCAAACAGCAGCGTACTTGATAACATCAGCTCGCCTCGGCTGCTGCAATCTTCCTCACTGTATTTACAGACGAAATATATGAAACATTGCCTCTTTTCATTTTCATTTAAACATATTAATAGAACAATAGAATAAAGACCAAAGATTACCTGTTCGATTTACCCAAAACAAATTATATCTTGTTTATCCACTACAGACACATCAGAGCCAGCGACAAATGTCAGAAGGACTAGCCGAGGTTATGCTCCTCTCTTCGGGATACATGAGCACTGAGCGCCCGGTGATCGCGTGGAGCTCGCGTCTCCGAAATCGGCGAAGCACATTTTCAAATAGGCGCTGTTTTTATAAATAAACCACAGATTTGAGTTTTAAACAACTACATTCTCGCCTGAAATACACACGTCCAGTGTAGGCAGGCTTTAGCTGTTAAGTCGCGGCGTGTCCAGTGTAGACACGGTGTCACTCACCTATCGAGAAGAAAAGCAACCTCGGCATCCGATCGCAGGCCTTCCGCTCCTTGAGTTCTCTCCAGCGCTGGAAAGCTGATCCGATATTTACACGGGTCTTACTTCTTGCCTTATCGCTCCGCGGTCGTTTTCCTCTTTTGTTTTTTATCCGCCATCTCTATCTTTCTGTCGCTCGGCTCGGCTGTTCACTGAACGCTCTCTCCTCCACATCACGAGTAGACACACCCCTTACTGCTGATTGGCTAAAAGTTTGTTTTGGGACTCGGCCCGACTCAGTTTTCTAAAACGTTTTTGAAAAATTGCATACCCCGCCTTTAAGTTTAGGTATTGAGTAGGATTAGGGATGTATAATATGGTCATGCAGAATATGTGCTTTATAAGTACTAGTAAACAGCCAACATGTTAATAACAGGCATACTAATAAGCAACTAGTTAATAGTGAGAATTGGTCCCTATTCTAAAGTGTTTTACAAATGCTTAAATTAGTTAACACTGATCGAAAGCCTAAATAATAAAACATTTTCAATATTAAAACGAATTCCTTCTATTCTTAAAACATATTCCTTCTTTCTAGGCCTATTCAAAGTTTGAATTTCAGAAACTTTCTCAATTTCTAAGTTACTAAGCACTGCTGGTGCACAGTGCCAAAACAAATCCATAACTCAGCTATAGGAATCAATGGCATGAAAACAGAACCTGCAGCACTGTTGTTGTGTACCACCATAATACAACTCCAGTGAAGCTTTCCTTAACCGCCTTCACCATGCCCCAGATCTTATCCAACAGTAATTATTTGTGTGGCAGCCCTTCCCCTGTCATGCATTACAAACAACTGCAGCACAGACCATCACATCTGCAGCTGAACACAGCTCTTCAGAACAGACACAGGAGGGTCGTAGCTGAAATATAGCAGCATATGGAAACAGAGTGCTACTCATGTTGTGTATGGGACACTGTCAAATGTATCACAGGCTCTTGTATAAACACACACCCAGCTGGTCCTGTTCTGTGTCATTTGTGTAAATAGGGGTGAGGGGTTTAATCTGATCTATCTGCTGCTGTGTTCAGGACATTCTGCTGGGACCAGTTGCTCTGACAAATGCATCACAGCTGAAACTATACCTTGATAGTGGTTAAACTGGTACTATGATTTACTAACAAAAAGGAGCTTCCTACATGGGGACATTAACATGTTTTTTAGAATTCTTAGAACTCAATTCTTTCTCGCACAGAAACAGATCTCAATCAGCGTGACAGCATTAAACTTAAAAATATAAACGAATAAAACTACTAAAACTGAATCGAAACACTAAGAAACAGCTATTTTTCTACAAAGAAAAAAAAATGTAAATAAACTCAATAACATACAAAAAAGATGAAGGAATCCCACATACAGAGACACTTTTTTTATGTCTCTGACATTTTTTTAATGGACTGTCTGAACAAACCAATTTGAAAAAACAAGAATGAATGAATGAACAAATGAATGAAAGAATGAGAAATCAGTTTTATTTTTCATATTTGACAAATGGTCATGGAAGCTGTCAAAAAGGGTGTTAAAATTAATTCATAATCCATGAATTAATAAGCATCTCATTTCAAATGAACCATTGAAATGCTCGCAAGCTGAACTCTCAGAGAGAGTGGAACCTCAATTTTGATTTTTGGAATTTTCAATTTGGAACTTCAAAAACCAGTGAAATTCCACATTCTACCATTAATTCCATTGTTATTTCTGCATGGAAATCACAAGGTTTGAATGTAGAGTTATCAAACCAACTGGAATTTAAAATTCCCTTAAACCCTTTCAAACTGGCAGCCCTTCATTGCCCAGATACCATAAGTATGTCTCCAAGTATGTCTTCCAGTTAAAGGCTGCTTCACGTGTGCAGGAATAAAGATGGATCTTTTCTCTAGATTAAGGTGGATCCAGAAGCAGGCTTTAGTATCTTCAGCCTTGAAAAAGCTCACTACTTCCAAAATGTACACAAACTCAATCATCTGTCAAACGAAAGACTGCATGAACTCATCATGAAGTATGAAAAGACTCACTGATGTGGTCCAACATAGAGTTTTATCATTCAGAACGGTTTTATTATACCATATAGACAGCACTGTGGATATAAACCAATTTCCAGGAACAGGAAGGAGAATACGCTTGACAGAGATCAGAGCGATCTGCCAGTGACATTCCTGAACAGCTGCTCAAAGATTAGTCAGGATTAGTCAGCATGTGTGCCTGGAAATGACTGGGTCAGTATACCTGTCACAATCAGCGGGAACCAAGCCTACATGAACACACTGAGCGACAGATGCTGCCAGTGTGCCACGGATGCACAGACGGGGTTAATGACAGGCACAGGCTGGAGGACAGCGGCCAATGACGGGGTAAAGACTAGATACGGGTTGTGATGGGTGTAGGCCATTTTAATTTTTTTTATTTATTTTTTTTAATTCCATTCCATTGGAATTCCATTTTTTTTCTGGATTATGTTTTAATGGTTTAATTTTAAAATATGAGTAAAAATTATGCAAATCAAAAATCATGTCTAATCAACAATGCATTAAAAAAAATCTATTATTAATTGTTATTATTAATTTAACAATTTTTTTTTTTACAGTGATGGGGCCCTACTTTTTTTTTTTTTTTTAGATTAATTTCAAATTCATTAATAGTAATAATTAAATAAATAAATAAATAAATAATAGACATGTCTTTATTTATTTAATGGAGGCCTATTTTTTTATTTAATTATGATTTAATACAATTTTATTGAACATGGTGGCAAATATGAAGACAAAACTTGAATAATTTAATCTTTTAAAATGTAACTAACTGAAAAATTAATTCCATTTATTATTTAACAATGTGCTGGCAGTTTACTGTTAAAATTAAAACATGGAAGAAAAAACAATATGGTATTCCTTAAAATAAAATAAAATACATTAATTAATAACTGTATTATTATTACTTTGAAAAGTACATGGTACTGTGCAGTAGTAATACATGTCATAATTTCTTCAAGTTAAACCAAACTTTTATTGTAATGTGTTGTCACAAAGAACATTTAGTTTTTGCATGTATGACAACAATTTCAAATCAAATACAATAAAATGTTTTTGTGCTTTAATATTCATAGACACTAATCCATATCGCTCCAAAGTGTACAGCCCTACTTTTGATTTTGGGCCTATTCATTAAAAATTCACCAAACTCCGTGACATTCTGCGTTATACTGAAAATTCCATTTTATTCAAGATGTTTGTGTGTCACATGAACAGGTACGTACAGAATATGACCTGCAGTGAAAAGCAAATCTATAAATGTAAACGTAAATGGATGTAAATTTTATGTCTGAATTCCACATTTCCCTATGGGTGGAAGACTTTCCCAATCATATCCAAACCCTGCTGCTTCAACACAGTGCCTTCATTGTACAAGGCAAATCAAAACACTGAGAGCTCGAGCTCCCTGTGATTTTAAAAGGCACAAAAATATTAATTCTTAAACAACACACAGAAAAATGAGTGCGGCACTCAAAGGCAGTGTTGTTCTGGGCACAGAGACATTTACAGCCACAGACGGGTCTTTGAGAGGACTCCTCTATGAGGTGACGCTCATGAAGAGAACAGTTTGAGCCCGAGGGGAAGTTCAGATCAGAAAATCTATTTCATATGCGCTAAAACATCCAAGTCAGGATAGAAGATATGAACCAAATCTTATCTTATTTAACATCAGCGTCTATCATCTTATGGATGTTTCTGCAGAAATTAATGAACTTACATTTTGTGATATGAACAAAGGCTTCACTTTTGCACTGTATGTAAGCCTATAAGAACAATTACATAGAAATGTGATTTTTTGCTTTTATTTGGTCTTCTTCGCCATTGATATTCAATTCAATTATATACTGAACTATATTAGAAATATTTGAATCTCAATAGAAAATATAAGAAAAAAAGTGACTTCACCACGAAAAATACAAAAACCTAAAAATATGAATACATGCCATTATAGTATAATAAATAATGCTAAATTTCCACAAGTCCAAACCTTCAAAACTGATCGGAAGTGATCGCGAAGTGATCAATCTCTCAAAGAAAACATGATGTGCTGTAAGAACCTCAACAAGTCACTAGCCAGTACAGACCCACTTTGAAACAACAATAATCAGCAGTTAATTGCTCACAGCCAGGATGGCAGCAGCTGGTCGCTAAAAAAGAAAAGCCACTGCTGATTTAACCCTCATTGTATGATCATGCTTACAAGACAAATACTGTCTATCCTGACCTACTTCAGCAAAGCTGACAAATCTGACAAACTATATCTTGACGGTTTCATTTGTATGTTAGCCACACTTCACTAACACAAGCTAATTAACCTGTCACGACAGGATCTATTAATCCACTGCTGAAAATCCACCAGACAAAGGATTTTTATATTTATCCATAACAAGAATATAGATTTCAATGGTTTCTCCATTGCTGAAGTCAGAGAAGAATCAGCCCAGCCAATGATCACTCACACTCAGCATCAATACATCACTTATGCACATCACTGTGCCTTTGAGATAAATGAGAAGAATATACAAGACCCATTTAACAGGGTCCTGATGACTCCCTTGGGCGGCACAGTTTTAACAAAGTGGTAAAGATGATTTAGGCCTTTAGAATTTCAGCTGTTCTATCAGCTGCCGGTCTTTTCTGGCCTACTCCAGTCTGCAGCCTGACTGGAAGGGACTTCTACTTTGTGTGCATTAAGGACATGTTACTTTTGCTAGGGAACACATTTCTTAAAGAAATGCAAAGTTTTTGCAAAAGAAATCAAAATCACTGGAATATAATTTTCATCTCATATTCTTTTCAGTCACTTGCAAAAACTTTGTGTTCCATCCAAGAAACTTTACGTCCCCCCCCCCAAAAAAAAAATTTGCGTTCACTCACAAAACATTGCCATTCCATTCAAGAAATTTTACATTCACTTACAAAAACTTTGCATTCTCCGCCCAAAAAAAACTTTACGTTCACTCACAAAACTTTTGCATTTCACCCAAGAAACTTTACATTCACTTGCAGAACTTTTGCATTCCCCCAAGAAACTTTAACATTCACTTGCAAAAACTTTGCATTCTCCCCAAAAAAAACTTTACATTCATTTGCAAAAACTTTTGCGTTCTTTCAGAAACTTTGCATTTTCTCATAAAAACATTTGTTTTCCTAAGATACTTTGAGTTCACTTGCAAAAAGTTTGCATTTCCCTGCAAAACTTTGCATTCTCCCCCAAAAAAACTTTTCGTTCACTTGTAAAAGGTTTGCTTTCCCCAAGAAACTTTGCATTCACTTGTAAAACATTTGCATTCTCTCACAAAAACTTTCTGTGTTCTAAGAAAACTTTGCATTTCCCACCAAGAAAAACTTTACGTTCACTTGCAAACTTTTGCCTTCCCTTGAAAAAGTTTGCGTGAGTGTAAAATCTGTCTGTTCTCCCAAGAAACATTATGTTGCAGAAAATTTTGCCTTCCTCCAAGAAACTTTGTGTTCACTCACAAAGAAAGTTTTGCTAGGGAATGCAACATTTCTTAAATGCATTTTTTTGCAAGAGAATGCAAGATCGTTGGAATATAATTTTATCTCATATACCTTTCCATCACTGTCCCTTTAAGGTCTCTGTATAATACTCTCAGATAAACATTTAAATAAATCCCACACAATTTCACAAATCTCCCTCCAGAAAGAAAATGCAAAAAAATAGACATGAGCAAATAGTTCATATGTAGATTGTTTGACTCTTACCTTTGAGGCCTTCAGAGAAGAAAGCAGAGTGTCTTGAAATAAAGAGTTTCAGCTGTTCATCTATGTTGCAAGCGGTCAAGTCAACGTTCCAGGAGCGAATACCTACACAAAGATGAAAGCGGCCCAGTCAGACTGCAGTAAACACAAGCAAAAGCTCAATTATTCATGGACCACATTCACTGTCCACTGAAGACACTGACATTGAGCACTTTCACTGACAGACAGCATCCTGTGATCCATGGGCCAAGAGACACTGACACAGACTGCATTTATAAACCTTCTAGTGAGATTTCTGTGTCTGCGGTGAAAGAAATGAGTAGGTGAACCACCGCTTTCAGAGTTTTTGTCAAAATATGAGACCAAGCGGTGTTCTATTTTAAATCCATATTTTATAACTAAACAAGAGGTCACAGTAAACTTGGTTAGAGTTTTTGTTCTCTGGACAGATATAACGCAAAGACAGAGATCAGGAGAAGTTATGCACAATTCAACAGCAAACTGGAAAAAGCTATTTTTCCCCTGAGCCAAAATAAGGTGACCTCTTTCTACCACTGACTCACTTAAAAAGAACTCTACTACTGCAATGACTGCATGTTTTTCCTCACATACTGCCCAAATTCTTAGCAGCAGTAGTGGATGGTAGCAATATACTTCGGCAAGTAACCTGTGTGTTTTCCTAGCTTTTGTATTTTCCAGTAGAGTGGTTGAGTAACAAGCCTCTGACTAGTGATATAGCACGACAAAAATCACATGAGCCACGTAAGCTCAGGAAATAATCAGTCTTATGGAATGCATCTTTCATATGTTGCATAATCAGAAGTCCAATTTATTTTAGTGAATCAGCTTCAGATGATTCACATAAATAATTCACAGATATTTTTCCACTGAAATATTTAGCTAAATGCTGTGGTTTTATAAATTGTGTGTTTTGAAGTTTAATTGTTGTATTTAATAATATGTTCAAGCATAATGATGTCAACCTCAAGTCCATTTATTAAAAAAACAACAATAAATAGTAAATACAGCCATTTAATAAATTCATAGTCTGATATATTTTAAAATATACTGCCCTTTACATTAGCTTTAATGCATTTAGCTACATTTTAGCGGGTGTTTACGTGACACTGTTTTCCAGTAAAAATGAAAAACTTTATGCATTTTAGCCATACATTTAACAACATTTTTGGGCCTGCAAATGCAAACTTTTAAAAACGGGTTTCAACGTGCGAGTTTGACATTTTTACCATTATCGTCTCTGTGTAAACAAAAACATAAATTTGTTAAATCTGCGAACTATGCATATTTTGTGTTCAGTCTATAGCTATGTGTGTAGTTTATTTATATTTTATTAAAATGAAAGGAAAATCTTTCCCATTTGTAGTACAATTGTTGTTGCGTAAACATACCCTTAGTATCCACTTGGGTAGACAAGTACTTTTCCCAAAAAATATCCATTGTCTATTGCCAATAGTGTATTGATGTTTAAAGCACAGCTCAAAACTAATTTTCAAACCAAACAGCTTTCTGTTGGACAACATGGTGAATTCATTTGATCAATTCAAACCCAATCCAAAATCTACATTTGTAAACGTTTCGCCATGAAATTCCCAATCACATGGATTTCTATTGAAATAACTAGATTTCGCTGTGAAAATGCGCCAAACAATGGTAAATGTGACCACATCCCAACAACTTCAAATTGCAAAGTAGCTTGTTTCTAAGTAACTTTTCCAACAATGGTAGCTACATGTTGAGACGCAAGTTACTATGTGGTTGCTAGCATGTTGATAGGGCGCTTCTCAAGAAGCCACACAATACGTTTCATCATTCAGATCTTATGAACAAATGTTGCACACTTACGTTTGCAGACTGGATTTTTGAAAATTACCTTTCATGCAGTGTGTAACACAGCTCTAAGTGAATGAAAACATCCTGCAAAGTTTTAAAAGTGCACCGTGTATAAAGTTATTGTCTCTCAAAAGAAAGAGTCGACTCTGAATCATTGAAAAGTCGTTTTTTAGAACGAATTCCAAGCCGTTTCATGTTGACTTCAACATGAAACATTAGCATATTGCCCACCCACTTGGTCTTTTCGCGTTGGTCCGAATGAAAATGCAAATTCATTCTTTGCCACTTGGTGCCGCTTTTGGAGCGGTAAAAATACCGGTTTCCCCGGCAACGCTGAACACAAAGCAGCACTGCGCTCACAAACGCTGCTTTATCAGGCATTACAGGCATGATGAAATGAAAATGAGATTGGTCCAATCACCGCAGATTAGCGTCACACAAAGGAGGGGTTTGGAAAACTGAATCGTTGAGCGAATTGTTTGGGCGTCGTTGAGCAAATAAGGTAAAAATACATGCATATTATAAGAAAACGAAAATGGTTTTTGCCCTTGCATGCATGTCAACCTGTTGTTGGGGACTCCCAAAACCACAATATGAACCTTTCATTACCCATAATAGGGGCACTTTAATGAAAGTGGTGCAGAAAGTGCTCATGATTTACGAACTAACTGCTGTCACACTCTCAGTAGGGCTCAACAAGGGCCAAAATGACGAAAAACACACCACTGCAGATGCAGAACGAGTGGCACAACTGTGGTTCAACTCAACAGAACAATTCCTTCCTATTTAAAGTTGCTGACAACATTTAAAACAGAAGAAATTGTATTCCTGTCTGATTAGCGAGGTGGAAGCTGCAGCGTCTGACCAGGAAGAGAAGGAAACGCTGGCAACAGACACAAAGAGGATGTGTGCATATCAGTCACACGGCCCTTGTGTATAGCCACAGATAAAGAGACAGAAAATCAAAGGAAAGAAGATGATAAAAGAAAAATAACTACAGCAATCCCAGCTGCACACACACACAATCATCTCTAACCAGCCCAGACTCCCAATCTTACCAACTAAAAAGTGCATAAAACCCCCTCTAAAAGCCAACAGGGGTGGAAGACCAGCTGGTCTAATCAGTTTTCTTTCAACAAGGCAGATGTATCTCGCACATTTGAAAGATGAACTTTGAGCCAGCCAGCACAATGAGGAAGGAGAGTCTGCAAACACAAGACTGGCTATATATAGCCTAACTGTGCAAAAGAATTGCTTCGCTTTTCAAGGACTTTCAACAGAGAAAACAAACCAGTGACGCATATCTGCTGCTATATGAATGCGCTTATCTTTCTTTCATAAGAGGGTGCGTTCAGATTGGAGGACTGCAGGCTGGGAGAGATTTCGAGCAGACCGTCTGAACAGGGAAGTCACGTCGGCTTAGCCATGCTGAAATAAATGAGCTGCATTATTTATGTTCTGCAGAGCAGGCTGGGTCTTTTAATGTGCTTTGGGATCCAGGGGCCAAGAATTTCACAAAAGAACCCTGAAATATTGAAAAACCAATACCATTATTTACACTTCAGAGATATAGCCAGGCAAGGCTCTCTGCATCGACACACGAACAGTAGACTCACACGCTGTAATTTAGTCTGCTGTCTCTTCTGCAAAGAGCAGAGTCAAACTTTGAAGAACTTCCTCTAATTGATTTAAGATCGTATACAGGCTTTATGCCATGCTTGAAAGCCGAGAGCCCCAGTTCAGCAGTAAATATCAGTGTATGAGCCCTCTGTGGGCATTCGTCTCATTTTAGTTGCTACTCAGCTGACAAAATGAAAGGAGGTCAAGGTCACATGAACAAAAGGGAGTCTCTGGAGTTGATATTTGGTTACATTCATGCCATGTGACAGCTTTCATGAGACTGTCTGTGGTAATTCTGCATACCATCTACTCATCAGGCTTTTACATCAACTGGGTAACAAGCAACACAGTCCTTAAAGTTTTAAAATAAGTCGTAGAAACTTTAAACTGGAAAACTATAGTTATTTCTCTTTATATTTCAACATATTTGTACAAAAAATAATAATAATAATTATAATAAAGCTCCAACAACATGAGGTACAAAAACAGACTGCCGCCCTTTTCTGATAAAGTTGTTACATTGTTTTCAGCGATTTTTCTCTCTTCATGACACAACCTCAGAGAGTGATGGGCGAGGGAAGCGCGCGCTGGCTCTCATTCAATCATCATCCCACAGTAAGACGAAACTTTACCTCTTTCAATCTCTGACACCAGTAAATCCACAAATCCAGCCGGACCGGGCTGTCCAACAATCACCAGCAAAGAGTATTTGTCGCTGCAGAAACCGGGTCGAGCGCTTCGGCTGGACTTTTCCATGCTTGCCAACTCGCCGATGTGGTCCTCCGCCATGTTGAAAAGTTTACACAAATTCGTGATGTCTGATTCGCGAGCGAGTCGTTCGTCTGACTCGGTTCTCTTCAATGATTCAGTCGAACCGATTCTCTCTGGGTCTTTTACGAAGAACATGCTGCGAGGGAAAAATTGGAGCAACATACGCATTTGACACTAAAGATTATTTATTCATTTTAATTTTTTTTTAAAGATATGGGATGTTGATGATATATATATATATATATATATATATATATATATATATAGACACACACACACACACACACACACACATATACACAATACAGCATCTTTATATAGCTTACTCAGAAACATGGTGATAACAGCCAGACATTAAAACAATGTAGCGTAAAATGCTATACTCGTGTACTTCTGGCAACAATTTAAACTCGAAAGAACCGGCTCACTGAAGTGAATCGCTCGAACGAACCGACCCCCTCAAATGAATTGGACAACCCAACGGTAACACAAGCGATGCGCTCAGGGAAACGCCCACAAGTTATATACAAGGGGCGGGGAGTAGAGGTTGATGTCATGTGTGTCCAATCAGTTGATAAAGAAATTGCAAATTGGTTCTTTTTGCTCTTTGCACCTGGAAACAGTCCCCTACATTTTCTGGCATTGTAGTTATGTGGAAAAAGTTATGGTATGATGTCTCTATGTTTTTCAAAGAAAAGGTACTTTTTTATTTTAATTTGCATTATGAAAATGTAATTTTTGGTTATTTTAATTTTGATAATTTGAATAACGAAGCTTTTGTCATTAATCTGCTTATTTTATTTGTCAAGTTTCACAAAAAGCCCTGTTTTACAGTGGTTTATAAAGAATTGGAAAACTATGTTTGTACTATTCAACATAGGACAAATAGAAAGGCAATTAAAACTGTCCACTTGTGTTCTACCTTCAAAATCTTTGAATGATATAAAGGTCCTGCATTTTTCTCTCTCTCTGTTGTCCCCCTGGCTTTATAATGTTTGTTGTATTGTTTTGTTTTTGTCATTTGAAGCATAATAATAAAAAAGAAATTGCAAATTGGTATTTTGAAAGGATTTAGAAACACATATTAACGGAAAACTACACTGTAAAAAAACAGTTGTCTCAGCTTAAAATAATTTGTTACCCCGCTGATTTAAAATTTTTAGTTTATCCAACTAAAATATTCCAGTTGTCCCTTAAATTAACATTGAGTAACTTAAAATTTCAGGATGACTAAACTAAAAATTTTAAGTCAGCGGGGTAACATTATTTTAAGTTGAAACAACTATTACACTGTAAAACACCATAGCCCAATTAAGTTATATGAACTTACTTTTCCTCTTTAACTCCATTTGTCATCTTAAGTTTTGGATATTGAACTAAAGTTTATACGTTCTTGAAAATTAAACGTAAAGTAATAGGTTGTCTTGACTACTTCTGAGTTTTGTCTGGCTTGTAAAGTTGGTTTAACTCATGTCTGCAAGTTATATGTTGGGGAGGGGGCGATACGGAGGCGCGAAATACAGAAGTAGTCATCGCCATTTTGAGTTCATGCAGCTGCTTGGAGATCTTACAAGGATTCGTGTGGAGAAACACAAGAATGCGACGAAGGTGAGTTTGTTTTTGTTGATAAATGATAAATGAATAATGTAACGATTTATTGCGCGTTATACGTGGCCGTGCTCCGCGAATGTAATATGACACCACGGGTTTTTCCCTCGTTTTCCAGAGCCTCAAACGCTAAAATAGTTATATCACTTCGGTTCACAGTGCTTATATTTTAGTTGGTCTTCGACCTGAGGTCTTCATTTATTATTATTTATTTCAGTTGTTGCGTGTGAGAACATTGACCGTGCTCCGCGAATGTAAGACCGCAGTCTGTGAACACCCGGTCAAGCCAGCCGCCGTCTGGTTTTTGCTGCACGTTTCTTTGAGGATTTAAGGCGTTGAGATACATTAAGCTTCCAAAACGCGTCTTTCTCAGCTTTTTGGCCGCGCCACACATTTGTACTGTAACCGCAGAAACGGACGAACATTCAAATCCAGGCGGCGGCTGGCTTGACCGGTGTTCACAGATCACGACTTACTTGACTGGGGCAATGTAACGTAAGGACACGGGGTTTTCCTTCGCTAATTTTAGTTTACTAGAGCCTCAAATGCTAAAATAGCATAATATTTCACTTCGGTTATCAATGCTTATATTTTAGTTTTGTACTTTTAAACGTTTCTGACAGCTGTTGTCTTTTAATTTTTGTATTGTACAATTTCATATGCTTAGTCTATATTGCTTCTACTGATATGCTACTGCTTTTTCATACAGTTACAGCTGTTGATTCCTTCTCAAAGTTATTGTCACCTCAAGATATAAGGTGTCACCCTACAGAGTTTTCAAGAAGCTGATTTTAAGGACATTCATGTTACAATGAGGTACAGTAAACACATCCTTACTGATATTAAAATTTTGCTGTTTAACTTGTATATTTGTTGCAGGCCTAATGCAGTCACACAACATATTTAATGCAGACCATGCAGTTCTTTTTGTACAATTCCGAAGGCTTAGTCTATATTGCTTCTACTAATATGCTACTGCGTTTTTTCCCACACAGTTGCAGCTGTTGATTCCTCTTCAAAGTTATTGTCACCTCAAGATATAAAGTGTCACCCTACAGAGTTTTCAAGAAGATGTTTGAAGGACATTCATTTTACAATAAGGTACAGTAAACATATCCTTACTGATATTAAAATATTTTGCTGTTTAACTAACAATTTCATGGGCTTAGCCTATATTGCTGGTACTGATACCTGTACTTATCTTTTCCTCCTCAAAGTTATTGTCACCTCAAGATACAAGGTGTCACCCTACAGAGTTTTTCTGAGTCAGTCAAGCTGTGTGAAGGACATTCATTTTACAATAAGGTAACTGTGAACTTGCTTTTTTTTTTTTTTTTTACATTTTTATTCTTCTTGATTTTATTACTTGTCATGACCTCTTTATGCGACTTCTTTAATCATTAATGTTATAAGATGGCATGTGATTTACATGTGATTACTTTTCATCTGTACTTGCTACCCACCACTAGTCTCTGTGGCTTCATTTTTCCTCCTGTCTTATGTGTCTGTTTCAGATAAGCAGAGTTCAATAGAGTAGTCACCACCAATCAACTGCAGTCATTCTTGGATGGACTAGATGCCTTTGTGTCTTTTAGAGCTGTACAAAGCAGCTGTATCATCAAGCAGGAGGTTGAGCCTTAGCAGTGTTATACAGTGCCTTGATAAAGAGGTATGAATAAAAATAAATTCAATTTGATCAATTTGCACTAATATAAGAGTTCTAATTTATATATTGGAGTCACTCAGTCTTGTTTATAATTGTATGTAGGACACAAATCAGAACAGGAGAAAAGCTGCCTTCCTTGGTCTTCCACGCTTCCTTTCAGAGGATACTTCTGAGATAATCAAGATGTGTGATGTAAGAAAATATGTTTACACATTGTTAATGTACTGATGATACTGAATTCATTGTAGAGCAGTATGTAGGGAAAAAGTCAATACGCTTAACTATCACAATATTTTTATTATTTAGTCCTATTTTTGACTGGTACCGTGCTATAACTGTACTATAACTGTCTAAGTACTATACTATATATCGTGCCTAAACATGCCATCAATAACATCATGTACAAGTATAAAGTACAAATGTAACAAAATATTAAATGAGCTGACCATTGTTTTTTTTATCTGAAATCTCAAATGCTGAATGTTGGTCAAGTTTTTACTATAAGGAAAATTTTTTGAACATTCATTAGAAACAGACAAATTTCACATGCTTGTTCTTATTGCTTTTAGTAAGAGTTTCCTACATGAGCATTGTTCAACAGAGTCAATGACCATGTATTTTGCAAATCATTCAAAGGTCAAAAAGTTACATGTACATGTTTATGTAGAGTACACTTATAATCTTTAAAGTAATTGATGGGCGGTTATTTTTGTCATTGCGGCCTGTTACTCCTCATTTTTCCCCAATTCATGCCTTTTTCTTTCCCCCTCAGTTACGTTTTCTGTATCTCTTTTATACCACTCATCTACCTTTCTTCTAGTTCTGTATAATATTATAGAAACTTGGATGTTTTGATGAAATGGATGTTTAAGCACTTATTAATGGCTTTTTAAACCTGTTTTCCTAACAAGAATTTGTATTCTCAAACCAATGTTAAAGCTTGTACAACATTGTATGAAAGTATTTCAATAAAATTTTTATATTTTTGAGCAGACCAGTTACAAGTCTATTTATTATGAGCTGATTTGGGTTTTCTTGAAATGATAATGTAACATAGTAAGTTGTTTTAACTCAGAGCATCGAATTGAAACAGCAAATGACCGTTAGTTTAATAAACTGTAAAACTTAACTTCTTGAGTTGAAACAAAGATAGTAAGTTGTTTTAACTCAGAGCATCAAGTTGAAACAAATAATGACCGTTAGTTTAATAAATTGTAAAACTTAACTTCTTGAGTTGAAACAAAGAGTATCCTTAAGTTGAGTTAACTCACGTTTTCAAGGCAGCAGGTGAACTTTCGTTTCTAAGTTTAACCAACGTGAAATGTTTTACAGTGTAGGAACTTTTTTTTTTTTTTTTACAGTGTAGGTGTATGATAGAAATGTGTGTATTTGATGTGGTTTTTTATTTTAATAATGACAATATAAAAACTATTATGCAGTTATTTTATTAGTAAAATGCTAGATAAATTAGAAGTGGGCTCTTCACAAACCAAATTTCTTACATTCCATTTTATAAATGACTTTTTATACATAAACATTTTGTACCAGTTAAAAAAAAACAAACAAAAAAGAGCTGAATATATGTACTATATGTCAAGTAAATAATTAAACACACACACATATGTCATAATGTATATTTATCGCTATTTCTAAACATGTTTGCTTTTAATGAATGGTAGTTGCTCCAGTGTGGTTAAAAATGTGTAAAAGAACAAATATTTCATAACTAATTAATATGAGTGTTTGCCAAATAAATGCTGATAGCATACTGTCATGTCAAGCAGCTAGTTCTATCTTTGTTATGAAAATATATTTGAATATATGTGAATAAATGAATCCATCAGTGCACAGGTAAATGTGATTTAATGTAATTAATTACTAATGTCTTATCTACTAGCCTAACTTTTCTTAGTCTGCTGGGAGGAGCTGCATCTGATAAAACATATAATAGCTTCACTACTCATCAAAGTGCTCTTTGACTTCTCACCTACCTCTAGACTAATTTGATATCTCTGATATGACACCAGCCGCTTATTTATTTACGTTAAATTTTCAGGGACTGTAATTGGTTGAGGCTTTGCACCACCTAGTGGCCACGAAATTACAAGATTTTAACAGTCGTACACAGTTTATAGGCTATTTAAGATTATTCTCTCCAGATTTTGAACAAAAAATAGAGATATATACAAAAATGCATGCATTTATTTGATGTGTGCATTAATAAAACATGTTACAACTGATGGGAAACAACAAACAGCTCTAACAACCATCTGTAGGTACATTAAAACGCTGGATAATGACAGAATGAGGCATGTTTTCACAAACACTTGAGGATGGAGAAGCTGCAGGTGGTTCCTCCTGGACAGCTGCACAGCTTCCCGAAGCGGGCGCCCTTGCGAACCGCACACTGCTCTCCTGCATCACACTAAACACACCATTGCATTGTTTCATGGCTTTGTCAGACTTTATAGTTTTCGTATTACATAATTAAGTACTGAATACAACTTGAACAACTCAATTTGTGGAACACCTTGTATAAAAATTGGGTTATTTTCCATACTGTACTTTTTCATATATTCCCATCATGGATGGTCTTCATCCCAAAATGAAATTCTGTCATCATTTACTCACCCTCATATCGTTCCAAAAGCAAAAGATTTAGTTTATTTTTGAAACAAGAATGAAAATATTCTTAATGTTCTCTCATCATTTTTTTGTCTATCCATTGAAAGTAATCGAGCTGTTTAATCCAAGTCTACAGAAGATTTTTTATTGCTTTATATCATGAACTGCTTTTAAAATAGGCTTTTATTCACATATTAAATCAACACATACATATAGAGCTCAACAAATATGGTAAACAAAGGCTCAGTTTCATCCAATAAAAATCCAATAAAACTATTTCACATTTTTATTGGATTTTGCTATGCATTCGCCACATACCCAAAAGCAATACACTACATTTTAATATGCAAACTTCTAATTATTATTTTATCTATTTATTAAGGCATTTATTTGGAAATATAATCATCGTATTTAATCCTTTTGTCCTTTCTCTAAACAAAATGTTGCAACCAAAACATGAGTTTGTTGATAATTCATATAGAGTTCAAAATGTACTGCAGAATATGAATGACCTAACTGCATTGTTATTGTTATTTACTGAATTATATTTATGTGAAAATGTGTGTAAAATAGACATTGTAAACTATTACCAAAGACTTAACTGCTGAACAGACTTACCGAGGGAACCCAACCAAACTTCTTCTCTGCTGTGGGAATCTGTTTGTTTCTCAGTTTTTCAAGAACTTCTTGAAGAGCCTCGATCTATAAGATATTATTTTCTCAATTAGTTTACTGTACTTTTAGAATGATTTCCAGAGTGTTCCAAAAGTTCTCTTACCAGTTCTTTCTCCTCTTGAGCCTTCATGTTATCTTCTGGCGAGCGGATCTCTAGAACATCGTCACAGCTAACTAGTAGCATTAAGACGGAGCAGGTTATGGTTAGAAGAAAGATCCGATCACTAACCATTGTGGCTGGAAACAGGACTTGATTTGAGACAGACGTCTATCGTGACCGACTCTTCTCAAGTAACAGAAGAAGGACCATCTCAACCGTTTATAAGCTCTCTGTGCAATGACACAAATCCGTTCTAAATGCATCAACATGAGATGTTGTAGATGTCATGGGTCATGACCCCATAGGACCTCCGAAGGCAATGCAAACGAAATGCTAGCTCCGTACCCCTGAGAACGTCAGCATGATGATTCATACGTCTGACCCATGAACCTCAAACATCAAGCCACTGATGTACACCTAACCTCATCTTTGACTACAATTACCAACCATTTTTATTTCCGGAGAAGATCATTTAATTACCGGAACATCTGTGACAAGAAATAGCCATTTTAAAGGACTGGGGCCAGTTGCAAACAATTCCTTTTGTAAATCTATTTTGGTTTTGCGTGTCACATGGGTTAAGAGTGAAAATGAAACACGCAGGATGTCACAATGCTAAATAATGTAAACATCTCAGCATTAACAAATAACTAATTATAACTGAACAGTTAGATCACCATGACTTTAATACACATCTTCTCTGATAGTTCCAAACCTGTTTGAAATTCTTTTCCATATAATGGAACTAGGGAAAAGAAATGAACAAGAAGAAATGCATCACACCGGTAGGCCTATTACAAAGTGTCACGAATTAGGGGTAAAAAAAAAAAAAATCAGTATTCAAAACTCTCTCATTGCCTTAGCCCAAATCACAACGGTAAGCTTAGAAAATGATTTATAATTTGAGCTGTCGGGTCGGATTTCGCGGGTCAGTTTCAAGTAATTTGTCTTTGCTTTTATGTAACAACAAACTCAGGTCCAGCACACTCAGTTGTGTTCATTCTGACAACTTTACATTAATCCTAACATTACACAATGGATCGTTCAAAAAGGCATCTATCGGAATTATTTGTTGTTACAACATACTTTTCGGAGATGGCCACAGAGACTTTAATTAGGTTGGCTTGAGAAAGCCAACCTACTGATCTTCTACTTAAGCTTATTATTATTAGTGGGTGCTTGCATTTATGCAAGGCACTCACTAT
>JAFVLL020018791.1:53937-117218 GCA_021397915.2 Tor tambroides
CCTTCTGGCCACACTTGTATCTGTTTGTGAACTGGTTTGGTGACTTTAACGATCGGTCTGTGTGCAGGCATTAGCATGACAGTGATGTGGTCTGAGGTGCCAAGATGGGGGAGGGGTAGGGCCTTGTAAGCTCCTCTCTGGGTGGTGTAAACAAAGTCCAGAGTGTTGTTTCCGCGTGTTGGAAAGTCTATGTGTTGGAGTATTTTTTGGAACACACTCTTAAGGTTTACATGTGCCCTTCAGCAAGTAGGAAATATACAAAAACTGAGTAAAGTTGTCAACACTAAACTCTAAATATAGATGAATCCTTAAAACTACAACAGTTATTGATTTCCTCTTTTTTTCTTTTGTTCTTTGATTAAGAGACATCACAGCCGCAGGGTTATTAGGTTATGTGGCTGCTACTACTTTAAGAGCTGCCGCTGCTGAACATGACACGGATCTGACACACACACTTGTACTTTCATTCGTGCTTTAATATGAAATGATACAGGCTATAGTGCACACCGCCGTATTTGTGCGTGCAACTGAAGAGCATGCGCTATGAGCACAGTATAACGGCTGACAGAATAGGAAAATTAATTTTTACTGATATATGGCCTGACATCATCTCTGACCGCAGTTGACTGTTATTCTACTGAAGCTCCTTGTCACCTGTACCGTTTCCGCACTCGTTTGACTAGTGCCTGTCGCTGAGGTGAAGGGCAGTGCGCGTCTGAAAAGTCTAATGTTGGATGTGATCATAAAGACATTCTGTGTCTAAATAAATGCAATTCTTGGCAAGAATAAAGAGACAGTAGCAGCAGTTGTGAGTGGGGTGGCCAACCCTAGCTCTGCCTCTGCGTTAACTGCCTTAAATATTCTTAATGCCGTTAAACTGGAAAAATGAATCGCCTGCGTTAACACGCTAATATTGACAGCACTAATTATTACAGTATTTTTATTTTGAAAAAATGTTTGATCACATTACATTCTGAACACACTCACTAGTTTCTCTGCTGCTGTGTTCTCCACAAACCTGGAACCATGACCTGGACTTCCAGGACAGCGAACTGTGATCCCTGCAGGACAGAGCACATGCTTGTTAAAACACACACACACACACACACACACACACACACACACACACACTTGTTTTGCTATCCTTGTGGGGACTCTCCATAGGCGTAATGTTTTTCTACTGTACAGACCGTATTTTCTATCGCCCTACACCAACCCTACACCTAAACCTACCCCTTACAGGAAACTTTCTGCATTTTTACATTTTCAAAAAACTTCATTCTGTGTGATTTATTAGCTTGTTTACCCATGGGGACCTCAATGTAGGTCCCCACCGTGACACAAGTATATACACACACACACACACACACACACACAGTAATTGTGACTACTGACATATGTGATACTCACACCAGGGGTTTCTTTCTCCGTAGAAGACAGTATAGGCATTGGTTGGGTTTGCCAAACCTGTGAACAAATAAAACAGGCAAAATGTTGTGTTAAAATTAGTGCATACATGTTTAAATTTAGTTTAAACACTGAATTTTATGCAGACTGAATAGTAGTGTATTTAAATGCTTTATCTGCAATGTTTTAGCAATGAGCTTGAATAAGTGAGCGTAGTTCATGTCTTTCTGTCTTTCTGAGTGGTACTAAAGCAGTCTAACCACTTAATGAATTCATCCCTCACTATCTGTTAAAATGAAGTCTGCATTTTTGAGAAAACCTGAGCACACTAATGCACTAACTAGAAGACTGAACCTACAGGTTTGTTTACCTTCATCAAGGGCAAAACCGATGTTCAGCTTATGAAATTCAGGGTGCTTCACAAACGTCTCCATTCCTTTGTGACCACCGACCTCCTCATCTGTCGAGAACATAAAAAACAAAAAAAAACTTATTTGTAGGCAAAGTGTCCTTTATTGCAGCACTGCTTATAAAAAATACAAAAGACCAATGGATCTTTGTTACCCCATGTTTAATTTGCTACACTGAAAATAAGGATGTGAATGACAGACATACAGTCTAGAGGTAAGTTGTGTCGTTGTGTATCTTGGTGTCGATGAGCCAGTGAAAAACTGGTATTACATAATATATACTTAAAATTCTAGTATACAAAAACCTGATTGTGAAAATTTAACTTTACATAAAATCAATGTGAAATGCAGTTCAAAAACACAATTTACTTCCAAAGAATTTTTAATGTTGTGCAATAATACTGGAAACTTACATTAAAGTTAACTAAAATTCAGGGTTAATTTTGACTACGTTGACTATCCACCTTATTTTTCAATGCAGAAGTAAGCTGTTTTCTGTGAATGTGTGAGACTTGCACTTCATTAGCTGCTACAGGGAAATAACAAGAGGAATAACAAAGTGCAGTAAAGGGTAAGACTGTTTGCACTTCAAACCAATGTGTTTATAATTAAGACAAGACATTCAAATAATATGGTATGAAACACCAGTTTGCAATATCAAGCAGCAAAACAAGCTGTTTTGTACAGCTAAAAAGAGCTGGAAGCAGACGAGACCGCAAGCCAGACAATCATTGACAAATGATTAACACAAATTTGTTCTGCTTGTGTTTGTGAAACTAACTGAATTAAATGCAGTAATCTACAATTTACACAGAAAGTTGATCTGATTGTGTTTCAGGAATCTATACACGTTTTCACTTGATTTCTTGTAGACTTTTCATTTATGTTTTCAGTTAAATAAGCTGTAATCCGTACATAAAGATGAGATCACGTTTACTGTGCGAAAAATTTTCGCAAGGTTAAAATCCAGTCATTTCAATAGAAATAGAAATTTCACGTAAAGGCTAAATATTTCCTTGTGCAGATTTCACAACAGATTCAAGATGAACGACAGAAAGCTGCCTGGCTTGAAACTACACAATTGACAATAAACAACGGACTGTTTTTGCCCTTTAAATATTGGTAATGTGACATGCTGGTGAGGTCTGACCTGGGACAAATGTTAAATGGATAGTGCGAGAAAATCTCTTCCCAGCTGCCTTCAGTCTGCGAATGGCTTCAATGTACCTGCAGAGAAACAAAACTTTAACAAACAATCTCCATTTCCAATTTAGATAAATTATTATTCTTTTCTCTCTTAGTATGCTTGTTCATTTTTAACCAAACCATAGCTGATGATCAAAAATACTCCAAAAGATTTCAAGCTAATGTTCTTACTTTATCTCAAAACGTTCATGATTTCAACCACAATTTATAAAATATAAACCATAACTCTAACTATAGTAATAGTTACAGTTATAGTAACAGTAACGACACTGGCTTGCCAGGTCAAAGATTTTAACAATTTTTTAGTTTGTAGCTGGTTTTAAACTCACTGTATTGTGACACATTTCATATCCTGAGACCCTCTGCCATAGATGTTGCCATGCTCATCTTTAACAGCAGCAAATGGATCATGCTTCCAGTGTTCCTGAAGTAGACACATGGTTTAAGAGTGAGATCCCGACTCATGTTATGTATGATTGATGTGTTACAAGCAGCAGAGGTTGCGTTAGACTTTAACATTGTCCGTAAAAATTCTGTCTTAATCCATTATTACCCGTCATTTTAATTTTCATATTTTAATTATAATAACACCTTTAATTGCTTACACGACGAGCTTATAGGCTTATGCATTTATTTATTTATGAAGAGAACAGATGAACAGAGATGTGCATCACTTCTCATGTTCAACACCACACCCTGCAGTGATAGCGGCGGCCACTAAAAACAACAAAATATGCTAGGGCTGGGTAAAAAAAAAAAAAAATCTATTTTTCTATTTTAATAGATTCTCATTTTTATGAACCAATATCGATTCTTACATCCCAATCGATATAGCAATGTTGGGGAGTAGCTAGCTACAAGTAGTGACGCTACTAGCATAACTACATTTTTCAGTAGCTTTACAGCAGCGACGCTATTTTTAAAACAGTGTAGCTTCTCCTGTAGCTAACTACTTTTTCCAGCAAGTAGCGATGTAGCGCGACCAAACGCTACATTCAGTTTTGCGTTCCGACGAGTCTCGAGCCTGTAATCATTGAAGCAGCGCAGCGTTTTCTTCTAACTAGATCACAAACTAAATTTGTTCATTACCGCCATCTGTTGAGATCATTCATCGCACAGCTTTACAGTCTTTCCACCGACAAGAGATTGTCTGATGATATCGCAAAGGATGTACAGAGGTGGATACTTCACATGAATCAACTGTAATTTACGCAAAACAAGTGCATAAAGCAGGTGAATAATAGAATTTTTAAACGGATTAATTTTTCTTCTTTTTTGCACTCTAGATCAAATGTCTATTTTACAATGATGAACAGTCATAATATAATCCGTCCACCCACAGTTTTGTAATGAACACTAATCAAACAGGAAATGAAATCGCATTATAGTAGTGTGGTTATCAGTTGGCAAAGGATGGTTGCGGCGGGGTTCACGCAAAGCGCAGTGTTCACGCGCGCAGCTGATGATTGACGTTTCCATTCACACTCAGTAAATACCGCATGTGCTGTGAGTTTAGCCTGCTTATTTTATGACTTCTCCGTATCCAGTTTAAGTTGCATACATTTTGTTCTTGCACTGATGTTACGTTAATAGCAGTTTTGCACTTTATATAACTATATAACTACAGTATTTTATTATTGCGTGTATCGGATAGTTTACAAAATCAAATGATTGGGACACTTTTTGTCAGTGAAATGGCTTGGAAATGTGTCCCAATCAACCTGAATTCACCCTACTCTTTGAAATCATGATTGCATTACAGTATGTTGTTTTAAACCCCAAATATTTTACTTATAACTTCATTATAATTCTTCATAATAATTATTTAGTTATTTGCAATGTTAATTGTAAAAAAAAATAATAATAATAATAGTAAAAAATTGAAAGTCGTTTCAATGTAGCTAGCTACTTTTTCAGAAGGGTAGCTTGAATGTAGCTTAACTACTTTAATTTACGAGTAGCTTGTAGCTGGTCAAGCTACAGTTTCAGAGTATCTTCCCCAACACTCACATATAGTGCGCCTCCCATCCAATAAATCGCAATAGGCTAAGCGTTGTGCGTTGTTACTTTTGAAAAAGTCTCAGATTTCAAATTCTGTACATTTCATTAGGAAATTCAAGCAATAAATACCATTTTGGCGCTCCTTAAATTGGCGTGATAGATCGCTGTAGCGCCTCAGATCAAGCGAAGCGGCAGCGCGAAGCGCATGTGAACTGATCCTTTCTTTTGCTTTACTACTAGTGTGGGTACTCGCCTCCTGTGTGTAATCAAACGCATAGCAAAAGACTCGTGACAGTTTTATTTTTATTCTAATAATCCTGCGCTCTGCTGCCACACTGGAGTGCACTCGCCACCAACTGGACAGGGGTGGGAATTACAGTTACAAATTTCAACCGATCACCCTCAGTGTAATCTAAAGTGACGGACGGCCTTCAGATTTTTCTGTCACTGCTAAAAAAAATTCTGTAAATGATGGAAAATTTCCCATTAATGAGACCTCTGTACAGCAGTACCTCATAAACCGGAACCACATCAGTGTGTGAGTTCAGCACCACAGACTTCAGCTCCGGCCTGCTGCCGACCCACGTGATGATTGCAACGACCCGCCCGGGACACACCTTAGGGACAGGTTTAGGACACGGTGGAAGACTAAATTAACATGGAAGTGATTGATGAAAAATATGATTGAAGTTAGACAGATCCAGCAGTTAGTATCATTACCTCCACTTTCTTCATGGGTAAAGACAGCTCCTCTGCTATCCGCTCCAGGAACCTTATAGCAGCATCTGACAATGAGTGATTGACAGCAGCAGATTTACTTTACTGATCCCAGACATGATACCCAGGAACTTTTCATTTGTAATAACCAAAGGTTGTGTTTCATATAATCATTATCTCTCAGTTTCAGAGACAAAAGTTGTTTTCTAATTATATCCATCGGTAGAATAATGTAATTGTAATGTAATTGAATGATGTAAATGTAATCCAACAACTTCTTGCTACTGGGGTTCCTCAAGGCTCAGTGCTTGGACCACTTCTCTTCTCCATCTACATGTCATCATTAGGATCTGTCATTCAGAAACATGGCTTTTCTTATCACTGCTATGCTGATGACACTCAACTCTACTTCTCATTTCAACCAGATGATCCGACGGTAGCTGTTCGCATTGCATTACTCCTAGTTTACTGTAATAAATAATCATCACCTCACTCAGGTCAAAGGTCAACTAATGGACTTTGGATGGATGTCATTGGTAATACATTACAACACCTTTCAGGGCAACTCAGTCTTAAAACGTACTGCGAACTGCCTACCTAGACAACATTTCTAGACTTTGTAGGGGTTAACATGCATTCCTGGGCAAAGGTTAACCAGAGTCATAAACCTAGATGGTGAAACTCTATTAAATACCATATTTAGAGCAGGACAGAGTAAAAGGGTCTCTGAGGTACCATAGTCGGGCTCTGGGTGGACAGTCTTCAGCTGCAGGTATTCTCTGAACAGGGTCACTGATGGGTCTTCTGTACCGGGGCCGCCCTGGACCCCTCCGCCTCCGTTCGGTCCATCTTTATCAGGCAACATATCGGTCCACTGTCCTGCGGGCCGAGACGATTTATTATTTAAGCAATTAGGTACGAGAGGCCGTGCTGTATCGTGAATAAATCACGGCTGAAGGGCGTTGTTAGGCACGACGCGAAGTGGAGTTACCACACAATAAAAATATTAAAACCCAAAATGTATGTATTGAAATGTTACTTTTTTGAAGCAAGTTCGTTAAATGCTGTCCTTCCGCTAAAAAATAGTTCCTGACAGCAACAGTAAACAGCAAGAGAATGTTCTGAGCATGCCTCATCTAATGGAGCTTAAATAAAAACAGAGAATAGACTCTTATACGCATTGTCATTTATTTTTTAACACCATATATGATAACTTTCTCACACACATACATCTGCTTTATCTCTCAGCATCGTCTGTTTTCCGTCTTTTAGTTTTAAAACAGACGATTTTACATATACCATATATGCATATACCCTAACTACTATGACTTTTAATATAGTTAAAGTCATTACAGTGTAAACTGATAGTCATACAAGTCATACCTGAAACAGAAAACCCAGCAATTTAAAGTATTCCTCCTCAACCGGAAACTGTAGTCTTTCACACAGATGCGTGCCGCACACACATCAACACATCTCCGCGTGAAGCGTTTATTTAGACTCAGTGAGGGGTCTCAAATTAAAGATGAAAGATGCAACATAACGCCAGCAGGGGTCCTTCATACTTCATTAAATAATGTAACCAAGCTACTACCTAATACATTAAACAGTTTTGATGCTGTTGATTGTTTATGTGCCAAAAATTCAGTTCTTGGGGTGCTCAGTGATACACAGAACGGTTGGGTGAAGCGGTCATAGCCGTGCTGTATCGTGACTAAAACACAGCTGCTGACCAATCAGAATCGAGGAATGGAACTAACCGTTTTATAATAACTAATACACACTCTTACACACGCATACATGTGAATCTTGAATGTTCAAGTAATATTTTACTCCAAAAGTTATAACCAAAGGTTATATTCTGCTTAAAGAAACAAAGTCTGTTGAAAGGCCATTTTAGTGACTTTTTTACATTGTAACATTACATTTACTAAGAATATTTTCATGAACCATAGCTCTTACTGTGATGCAAAATACTTTAATTCGACAAACATGCATTAAATTGATCAAAAGTGACAGTAAAGAAATTTATAATATCGCAAAAGATTTCCAATTCAAATAAATGCTGTTCGTATGAATGTTCTATTTATAAAACATAAATTATATGTATATATATATAAGTATTTAAATTTAAAGTATTTAATAATTTTACTAAAAATATACATTTTTTAATTATTTTAAAATTTTTAAATATTTATTCAAAATTATCATTAATAATTTTAAACATCCTAATAAAGGGTTCGTCTACATATTTACACTTAATAAAATATACAAATTTCGCAGATCTTACAGATGACTTATTACTGGTTAGTTCTAGTTTCTTAAAACAATGTTGTTAGTTAACGCACCAGACTTTTTGGGGTTTGAACCTGCAACCTGACAGTGGCTGGTCACATAAAACTGCTTAGACTTGTCTTAAAAGTTAGTATAAACTTATTGTCCATTAAACATCTGCATAAGCTAGTTTACATTTTCATGTAACAAACTTGAAAAAGTTACAACCAGTCTTAAAGAAAAAGAGATGACTTGTAACATTAGTCTAAGCAGTTTTGCAACCGGCCACTGATTTTAAAGACAGGTGATACATTATTTTTAACAATTACTTAAAAACATCGGTCTAATCTGATAATTAAAAAAAAAAAAAAAAAGAAAGTAAAAGACTTACCTTTTGGCTGGATGGTCAGATTAGATTTTAACACACTGTCTTAACCTAGTCACTGTGTTTATGCAACTGACCCCTGACCTTTAACTGCATCACACCACCATCAACCACATTTATTTCTTTTACAAAAGTAATACCGCATTTATTTCACCATGATGAGGTTTTGATAAACAACTGTCTTCTAGTAAACACAGGTCAAAGTAGACTTAACTGTGTCATATAAACTAATCCACTGCTAGTCACAGCCTGTTTAAGTGTCAACACAAGTAAACAAACATGCAAAACAGCATGGGGGGAAAAAAGCTTGATACATTATAGTGTAAACATCACTACACAACAAATACTAGCCTGTTTTAAATCAGACAAACATTGATTGCCGTGTGTTTAATAATAAATCTATCCATCAATAGCAGCTGCTGGAGCTCGACACATTCATTGATTCACTCACCTGCTTCAGCTCGAGTTCAGTAAAGAACAGCGCTACAAAGACTGTCTTCCTCTGTTATAGATATCTAAAGGTAATTTATAACTCACCTTCGCTCCAGGGTCCTCGGCTGAACTCGGGTCGTTACTTATTATGCTCGATCATGCCAAAATACCCCCTCTCGCGCCAGAGCCTAACGTGATGACGTCGTATATCTTCGTTACGTACGTGGTGTTTAGCGCGCATGCGCAAAATGTATGCGTTTTGGTATACTCGGAGCCGTTTCTCAACGGCTCTGGGTATACTACAGTAATGTGTTTCTGAAATTAAATTCCCATTCATTTTCCCCACAGGGATTAAAAACACCAACAGCTAGAGGGTTTTAAGACAACGAACTTCGAGATGAACTGTCTGACTCTGGACGCAGTTCGTCTTTATATCACGCAATATTTTAAGAAGGTTGGAGGCATTTTCGTTTTTGTTATACAGTTATTTAACAAGTTGCCCAATAAGCATTGTTCCTTCAATCGATAGTTGAGTTATGCAAGAAGTATGTGCATTTTTTCATAGCTTTTTTTCTTGTTCCTGTCTAATTTATTTAACACTTCAGACTATCAGCTCAAAAAACACACGGTTTTGCATAATATTGACAGTTACATGAATGGATCGTGTTTGAAGGAATCGGTTCAATGAATGATTCAGACTCACTCAAAAAGACAGCCACTTGCCGCCATCTACTGGTGAAACGAAGAAACCCACAGAAAGAGTTACTGAAAAAATCCACCAGAACGCAGATTTATCACATGATACTTGTGTCTTTTCTCGTCGAAACAGTTTGTGAATGCTGGATATTTTAATACACACATTGCTGCAGCGGGGTTGTGTGTGTATCAGACATCAGTCATTGAAATTGACAGATTTAACTGATTAACCTGACAAATAAATCGTTTGTAAAACATTCGACAGACACACAAAACACCCGCCCGCAAAAACACGTAATTTGAATTCAACACAACGAATTTCGCCAAAAATGGTGAACGGGTCTCAAGAATGTGTAGTGTCAGGTTTCAAATGATTTTGAAGCTGATTATGTGACATCTGTATTGTGTACTACTGTACTAGTATGTAAGCGTTGGTGGTATAGTGGTGAGCATAGCTGCCTTCCAAGCAGTTGACCCGGGTTCGATTCCCGGCCAACGCAGCAACTTTTTTTTTTCCCCCTGCTACGAGTAACTTTGTGTAAATACAACAGACTGTATAAACACAATACCCGTTCACGCCAAAGATGACAATTATAACGTTTTAATATGATGTTTACTTGTCTATGTGGTGTTTTAATATGCTTTTAGATAAACCATGTGCCAATCCACCATTGCTTAGTATTTTCTCCTTAAAACTGTAGTTTCCCAGTGGCAGACACAGAAATGCGGTTTGAAACAGCATTACATTATTACAACCTTGTTTTTGTAGGTTTGAGTCAAGAAATGTATTAAAATTTTAGTAAAAGCAAAGCTTTAATCAAACCTCACTGATAATTCACAGTGAGAGTTCAACAGCACAAATACTGTTAAAAATACTGTTCAAACTGCAATATCTTAGCAAAGAATTACAACAACATTTCAATGGGACAAAACTGGGATGAACTCATTTTTTGGGCACTTCTGTAACTCTTCCTGTAACGCTTTAATCGCTGTTGTCTTGAAAGTACAGATTCACATATTGTAAGATATGATCAACAGCTTTGAGCAGCAGAATATCAGTGTTGTCATGCAGATCCAGCTCTGAGCAGTAGTTCTTCACCGGGACAATGTAGGATGTGGCCATTCCCAGCAGCTCTCCGGCCTTCACCATCTAGAGAGATCCGTAACGACAGAATCAATCGTGATGCTCATGGCAGACAGTAGAAAATGGCAAAGTGAAGCATTCAGATGTGAACATTATAATCAAGCATGACATACCGCCTGCTGGATGGCCTGGCTCCTGTAAACCTTGGTGATGTCACTTCTGGTAGCGGTACACACCTGGTCCACATGGGTCAGTACTGCCACCTGGTGTACACCTGCAATTCAGACAATGATATTAGAGTTTTCACAGTTCCAGTTTCTTAATAATAATATTAAATGAAACATGGCTAAAGACTATTAAGCATCAAAAACCTGTTCACACCAGGGGCGTGGCTAGGGTTGGGAGAGATAAGGCAAATGATATCAATACATATCAATTACTCGTTTAAAATTATAAGTAATCTTTATTTGGAGTATGTCTTTATTGCACAATGCACATTTCTTAATATTATGCCTAAAATGTGTTTTACTATCACTATTAATAAGGATTGTATGATCTCTGTAATATGTGCAAGGTATTTAAAGTGTACCTGAAGTATACTTTGATTTTACACTTTAGCACAATCAAATATACTTCAGTATATCTTTAGTTGGACTTCAGCACTACTTCTGCACAATTAAAGTGCATTAAGTACAAAATTAGTTGTTCCAATTTAGCAGACTTATACCCAAAACACAGTTGCAGGGTATTTTTATTACGCACATAAATATATAAATGTAGTTATAGAATATTTAGCACAAAATAAATGTATTTTAAATACATTTTAGTATGTTTTTTCCACTAGGGCCGCCTCCATATGTTGGATACTGAGCCTCACTAACCACATCTCTGATGCTTTATCTGACATTAAAAACATTTATTTGTGTACGTTTATGACCTAACTAGAACTGCATGAGTTTGGATAAATGGAGAATGGAGAATCACTTTTTTTTTTTTTAAATAGACATCACGATTCTCCCACCATGATTCTGGAAAAAACAGACAACTAAACAAAATAACATGCAATTTACTAGAGGTTCTGACAAAATGCAAATTGCTACAATCTGTTTATAAAATGTATTCTATATTCAACGTATTGTTAAAAAAATCAAGTTGAACTAATGATTCAGTGAGTCGCTCATAAAGACTTCACTTGTTTTATTCCTGAATGAATCAACGTTTTTTTGAACGAATCTCTTTTTTTAAGTCACTTGTCGCCAGCTGCAGGCGTTACGATGCACTTGATACAATCTTTATTTGAAGCCTGAAGTCACTTTCAAAAAAGGTTTTCTCTATTTTGATCGCTACCGTAGACAACAATGTTGATGTCCGAAGTATCGTGATCATCTGAATGTTTGTAACGCAGAAATAACGATACAAAAGACTTGTAAAGGTGTTTCACATACATTAACTGCCCTCAGCGGCAGCGTGAACGCAGATTTAAAAATGTAAATGTTTCAGTGTCATTTAAGGATTTAGTAAACATAGCTGAATCGTTGTCATTTAGGAACAAGCTTGCATAGGTGATTGAATCTGTTCGCGATCTGGCTATTTAAATATCCAAAACATAAACCGAGGGCTTTAAAGCTGTGTTTAGTGGAATGAACACATAAGGAAAGCGGTAATCTACCACAACTAGACTGCTTTTCATCACAGACAGATGGATTTCTAGTACTTGGAGAACAAATTAAAATTGATAAAACATTTTATTTGTGAAGTGAATAGTCCATCTTCAAAAAGATCAGGGGCTCAAGCCCCCAAAGCACCCCCCCCCCCAAAGCCACTGGTTCACACCAAAAACGGTAACTATAAAGGAACTATAACATTAAAGATATTAGCATTCACACCAATGGACGTTCTTGACAATGTTGTTCTGTTCAGCCTATTTCTATTGTGAGAACGCTTTCTTTGAAAGCTAAGTTGCACATATGATTGATGCTTCAAACACAACTCACCTAAGTTGCTGATGTGTTCTCTTAACTGCTGGAAAGTCGCGCCAAAGCTTTTGGCGTATGAACCGACTTTCGAGCCGTCTATCACAAACACCACGCAGTGCACTTTATTATTAGTGCTCGGTTTCTTTACGAAGCCCACGGTCTCTGCTCCAACCGGCTGCTCAGGACTAAACTATAAAGACAAATCAATGTTTTACTAATAAGTGTACTGTTAACTACACACTTTGTCAACTTTGAGTTATGAGTTCACTGTAAAAATACTTGTAATTTTAATATAGATAGAATGTAATGTTCTACAGTACAGTAAAAACTTAACTATATCATGCAAAAAAAATTACATTTCAAAAGATAATCAAATTTTACCGTAAAATACTGTAAAAACCTGTTTTTGTAAAAGTAGTAAGAATTACCACATAATTTAGTGTGAAAATGTGTACTTCATTAGCCAAAAAAAGGAAATGCAATTTCTACTCTCTAAAATATCGTAACAGTTATGTTTGAAAAATATGAATCACCTTATATTTATATAGAAACAGGAATTAAATAGTTATGTTCTTTTTATTAGTTATGGGCACTGATATGTGCTATGTTACATTTTATGTTAATTAGTAGTTAATGGGTTTTCAAATTAGCCTTTCATTTAGCTTTCTAAAGACTGCTCAGAAATCAAGCGTTTCATTGCAAATAATGATAAAAAGTGTTCACCTCAGATAAGCTTTTAACTTAACAAAAACTAAATATTTTCCAGATGGTATTTTAACAATTTGTAACAATTGACCATATAAAAGCCAATTATTTAAATTTAGAAACATTTTTCTATTGTCTTAATATTATTACATTTAATATTTTTCTCCCAGCTGCCTTTATATTTTAACGAGAGTCCTTCCCAAGGGAATCATCATATTTGTGGCTCCCTAACATCAAAAAGTTTGAAAACCCTGATTTAGTTAGTATTTCTTATAATTTAAGTGTCATAGTCATAAAGACATCTTCCATTTGTGCCACTTCTGTAATTCTGGTGATTATCTGTGCTTTTAAAAGTACAGAGCAGATTTAAATATGTAAAGTAGACTGGAATATTAATATTATACAATTTAATATTATATACAATCATGTACTGTAAAATATACAGGCCCTTCACACCAAGGACAATAACTATAACGATAACTATAACGACAACTCTATTAGCACTCACATCAATGGAAGACAGCATTTCGTTTATGTAGTGTCTATTTACACTAACTCTGCCCACCAACATGTGATTAGACTAGTAGACAACATTACGAAAGACTCCTGTTAAATAACAGCTCCAGTGGAGTAGGTAAAGCACGTAGCAGTGACTTTTCGACATGACTGACCCAAGTTCGAATCCACCTTTTGCTGAACTCGTCCTTCTCCCTTTTCACATCACATATCAGATTGGAAAGACATTTGTTTTCAATAAAATGAAGAAAATCCATCAAAAAGTGGAAAATAAAGTGCCTCACGGGTGTTTATCGGTTAGGGGTAGGTGCAGGGACAGCGTTATTGCCACAATAAGGTGGCTTCCATTTAATAATTTTAATAAAAATGATCTTTTACACTCAATACGTTATTATTGCATACTGTTTTATAATGTACTACAATACTGAGGTGCAAATATCTGCCAGTTGCACTAAGTAGTATAAACAGAATCTAATTTTATTGCAAAAAAATACTGATTTTTTAAAAATAGTGTACATAGAGTCTATCACAATTTGCACCTAATGTAAATAGCATATCGCTAAGAAAATACTGCTATTTTCACTTAGTGTAAATAGCATCTATTAAATAGCCACTGCCTTTTGTTTATTATAAGCACTCATAGCATTTGTCGTCTGTCACTTTAAATCCTCTAACTCTATAAAAGTTGGTGGACTCTGATTGGTCCTTCTGATCAGCTGGAAAAATATCTTTCAACAATATCGTTCCTCTGTGTTGTTATTGTTATAGTTGTGGTGTAAACTTCCCTGTCATAGAATTAAGGCTGGAATACACTACACGACTTTTACAATCTGAACAGATTTTTAAAACACCAGGCATCATACACTTAACGACTTTGTAAATAGTCACAAAGGAAAATCATACACTACCAGACTTTCAAGTTGTTTCGATCACAACAAACTCACGCAGAAATGTGCGCCTTGTTGCTAGGAGACCATGACAAATGAAAACTATATGTGACCCTGGAGCACAAAAGCAGTCTCAAGTCGCTGGGGTATATTTGTAGCAATAGCCAAAAATACATTGTATGGGTCAAAATTATTGATTTTTCTTTTATGCCAAAAATCATTAGGATATTAAGTAAAGATCATGTTCCATGAAGATATTTTGTAAATTTCTTACCGTAAATATATCAAAACTTAATTTCTGATTAGTAATATGCATTGCTAAGAACTTCACTTGGACAACTTTAAAGGTGATTTTCTCAATATTTTGATATTTTTTCACCCTCAGATTCCAGATTTTCAAATAGTTGTATCTCAGCCAAATATTGTCCTATTCTAACAAACCATACATCAATGGAAAGATTATTTATTCAGCTTTCAGGTGATGTATAAATCTCAATTTCGAAAAATTGACACTTAAGACTGGTTTTGTGGTCCAGGGTCACATATGTGTTCTAAAATTGGCTGAAAATATCAAACATCGAAGTCTGAAGCTAAAAAATTGGACTCTGTGACTATCATTCACTATCCGATTTTCTGTGGAATCTGTCATCTCAAATCAGCAGACTGGCTCTGGCTTTCCTCAATTAGCCTCAACTTGTTCAGACTGTAAAATCAGTGGGAAAATGGTGTAGTGTATTCCAGGCTTTAGAATAATTATTAAAACTTTACCTTTGTTTTTATTGTCCTTGGTTTGAAAGAGCCTTAATGCTATCCTGTAAATCTTTAAGTTTTGTTACAGTATGTTTAACAGTAAAGTTCACTTGTCTGTTTTTACAGTAAGTTTAAAAGTCCTATTATCCAGCTTAAATGTACCTGGTGTCCCTCTGGTGCGTGTCCTTTAATGACAGACAGTGCATCGTGAAGAGTCAGTCCAGTGCTTTCTCCTTCACCTACACCCATCACGTCACACAAGACCAGAGCTGTGGGCTCATTTGTGTTCTCTCCTGCTCCTCTGATGTTGTACGAGCGAAGCTGAGAAACACCAAAGAAAACCAACCACTACTTTCCACAAAAAGACTGCAAAATATAGCTTGACCTCTCAAAATATGAAGACAAGATATTAGTGAAACCTGTCAAACTCAGATTCAGCTTTTGCGAGTTCTAGTCATGTTTACCTTTTTAGTGAAGCTGGTGGAGGATGAAGAGCCCACCATGGCTCTGTTGATGACCCGTCCAGAGAAGACGGACTGGACAGAGCTGATGAAGCTGGACTTTCCAGCACTGACCGGACCGATCAGCAGAACTCTGGCTTCAGTGACAGTCTCACTGGCTGGTTTAAATGACCTGACAGACTCCATCAGTGTCTCTCTCACTCTAAACACACACAGCAAATCAATATTAAAGGGTGTTAGATATCTATAACATAGAAAAATCCAGTTTCATAGTGGTGGGTCTACTTACTCTTCACTCCACTCCATTTTTCTCCACTCATTTTCCAGTAAGAATGACAATTCTGCTAAAGTGTAAAAACCAGTAGATATGAAGTGAACAGTGAGACTGTTATTAAAAGTATTTGTTGTTTATATAACTGTGCATTATACCTCCAAGAGAGAACTGAGGTACTGCCACTTTTTTAGGCTTATTCCGATCAGATTTGGTTTCTGAAGATGTGGCTGAAGCAAAACCGGCCAATGCAGGTGTGGTGCTGGATTTGGTGTCTGAAGATGTGGTTAGACCAAAATTGAATGCCATTCTGGATCAGAGAAGGGAATGTTTGCAGATGTGCCTAGAATCAAAGTCAGTGCAGCAGACAGCAGTACAAAATGTAAGACTACTGAGTATAAACCTGCATGCACAGAATGGAATAGAAAAAGTATAGGCTACATAGCTAAATGAATATTGTACTTTAGGTTAGGCCACCAAATGTAAAAAAAAACAAAAACAAAAACAAAAAAACATCAACTTAACATCCTAAACCATACAAAACTAGCAAAACATAAATGTTACTGGTACAATTATTATCTATATTGATATAATCGCGAGCTCGAGGCAAGCGCGCCAAACTGTAGAAACAAAATAAGAAAACTGACACATTTGACAGTAAGATTTTACTATTGACATAAATTATAGGGGTATTATCTCAGTAAAATCATTTTAAGTAGTGGGAATGTGACTCAAACCTTCAGAATCGTTCAGTAGTTACGAGTTTTAATATTTTTTTGAGGAACAAGTAGGTCAATGCAAATAAAATTAAAGCATTTACTTTTTGACTATTACCTTATAGTGTAACTTACCTGAGTAAAGTCTTTTTTAGTGAGTCGAGATAACTAGTTTGCATCACTGACTGAATGTCAGATGTTTCTCTAGCAAGCTCTCAGAGTCGTTCAGTAGTGCATCACTAGAGTTACTGTACACGGTTACCGTGGTATTTTGTGAGGAACATAGTAACTCAGGTAGGTCATTGCAAATTAAATTAAAACATACTTACAACAATGAAGTGAAAGAGCGTCGAGGAACCAAGTGAAATGTTTCAGTACTGAGAAAACGAAAGTAATGTTTGTTGTGTATGTTTGTTATCTGGCCAGTAGAGGGCTGCTTTTTCATAGATTATTGTAAAGGCCAAGCCAATGTAAGTCAGCGACACAATAAGATACTAAGGACAAATATTTCACGCCTTAAAGACATTGTTTTATTAGTAAATTCGGTAAGTCGAATAATTTTGTCTCGGAAGATCCCAAATGAATTTTCTGCTGCTTAGTGCGAAGTGTAGGTGCTGAATAATTTCACACAACCATATTGACCAATTCAATTTTCAGGACGGAATTTCGTTCAGTTTTGCACGACCTTGAAACCTAAGCTTGCACAAATTTGGTCTTTGATTAATATCTTTTCACTTAGGCCTTTAAGATACTAACCAAATGATTCATATACACACACACACACACACACACACACACACACATATATATATATATATATATATATATATACACACACACATATATTTCCAATGTGAAATGTGCAGTTTTCTGGAGAGTTTTCATAGCCCTTACACCATTCCAGAAGACAGACAAAAAAAAAAAAAAACAACAACAACAAAAAAACACAACAACATGGTACTTTCATTCTTAATTTAGCAATTTTATTTTAACATTTGAAAATATTCTTACATTTTTGGAATTCAGCACTGAAACATTTAAGCCTGTTAGTGACATTTAACACACTTGCTATGATACTATGATATCTGTTTTCTTTTTTGGCTGGTTTCTCCTTGTAAGGGAAATGTAAAAAAACAAACAAAAAAAAAAACAACTGAAACAGTACTTGTACCTCAGAAAAATAATTTTATCGGCTCAGAAAAGAAAAAAAAATACAATAAAATAAAAGTGCTATTTTGAAAAGGTAAAGCATTAACGGTGTTATAAAAGTCCAAACAAATAAGAAAATGTTTTTGTAGAAATGTCTCCACCTGACCACAATTAAACATTTTATTTCTCAGAAAGTACAGCAGCCATTGCTGTGACAATGTACACATTGGTTTAGCTTCAATAAAACTCAGAAAAGGTGATCAGCAAAAAGTATTCATAACTCAAATTAAGTGTCATGAATGACCAGCTGCTTTAGTGTTTGTTGATGATGGCAAGAACAATAAGGCATTTAGCTTACACATATAAGACGTCTCTACCAAAAGGAGCCAAGTAAGTGGGACAAAAAGCAAATACTATAATATCCTCCACTCTTAATAAATGCAGAATTAAAATTTTTCTTGGCTTTATATTTTTATGTCTGCTTCACAAAAATACTTTGCTACATAGTGTTCACACAAGTCCTTTGATGCACTAAAATAATTTCATCTTGCTTACATTGTGAAACCACAATTTCCACTGAAGGTTTTAATCTGAAAATCTATTTGGTACAAATTACTGTACTAGAGAAGTGTTTATCTAGCCGGTATAGCTCCGTGTCTGTTCATGTATTGACAAAGGTGGTGCAGTTCTGGTAAACAAAACAATATTTTAATTGCCCTCATTTTCTCCCTAAAAGAAATCTTGCTAAATTTCCCACGGACCAAAAAACAAAACAAAAACACACAAAACACTGTGCATCATTTAGTGCAGGATCTGTACAGTGAAACACTGGAATACATCTGCCGTTCACAAACATATCAAGTGTTTACCTACATGTCAGACTGTATTCTGCCATAGTTTTCCAAAGGCCATTTAAACTGTGCAAAATGTATAACTAATATAGGACCATGAGATATGGTAAACTGTTCAGATGAAACTTGACCAACATGCTAGATAATCAACAATATGCAATGAATAAAATAACATGGACAAGTGTAAAACTGCTAAAAATAGCCAAAGAAAAGAAATGGCAACACTGTCTACCCTGTTCACACAGAATCCTAACATTTTAATAACCAGCAAGTGCAGATGTTAACGTTACAGATGAAAAGTAATTCCTGATGAATGGATCTGAAATGCTTCATCCTGCTGCTCAAGATAAAACGTGAGAAACCGAGAGACAATATTTTGAGAGTGAACAGAAGTGCTCTAGTGACAGGCAGGGGTGTGATTCTTCAGGTGTCTTTAAAACTCCACTTTGCATGCTGGGAAGGTCTCGTCCTGCATGGCTACGGTGCTGTTGCTCCCAAGTACCGTGATTGCTAGATCTTTCTGGCGTTCATGGGTCTCTTGGTACCAGCTGTGCATAGTCAGCGAATCAAAGGTGGGGATCAAAGTCACCTGTAGGTGAATGGAAAAACTGTTAAACAACTATTAATCAGTAAAATGGTCAAGTAACTATCTGTCTTTTGTGGGAGTGTCAAGCTGTGCAGAAAGCTGACATGATGAGGGTGAGGTAATACTGACAGAACTTTCTTTTTGGGTGAACTATTCCTTTAAAAGTGGACAAACAATGCTAGAGATTATTCAGAAGGTTCTGCATTGGGCATGTACTTATGTTATGTTCAACTGCTGTAAAGCGCCTTGAGCTTGGGAAAGGAGATATGAACCAATAGAGCATCTACTTACCTGAACATCTGGCCAGGATGCTTTGCCCTCTAAAAGAGAGTCGAGAATAGATTTCATGACTGTTTCCTTGTGCGGCTCATCTCCACTAATTATATAGCAGGATGAGCGGAGGCGCCGGAAAAACTCCACATCGACTGTGGAAGCTGCTGAGCCAGAGGGCAAATATGCCAAGTCCAAACAGATGGGAACTGAACTTGAATTTGTACTGACAGAACCTGCAAAGGAAAGCAATAACATTATGCACATTTGGACTTCAAAGCACATGTATTGATCTCCTTCCCTCTATACTTTATATTCTTTCCATTTATCCATTCCAAAATAAACGGAAAACTTTGGGCCTTTTGGGCTGTTTTTTTTAAACACTTCATAAAATGTATTGCTGCAGTTTATCTGGAGCTGGTTGGTCTGATTTAAGTTTTAGAATTCTTATTAAAGATGTATATATAATATATTCTAAGAGTTCAGGTCACTGGTTTGCACTGATCAAATTGATTGTCTTGAAGGCAAGAGATGTCTTACCTACACTGCAACAACTGATGGTTGTAGCAGTAGTGCTTTTAAGGGCATAATGTTAAGCCTTGTTCAGACTGTCAGTCCAAATCCAATTTTTGTGCATATCCGATAGGAATCCGATCATATTTTGCAAGTGTGAAAGGCAAAAAACATCCCATGAAATACGATATTTACAAATCAGTTTCAGGCTACATTCATATGTGGTCTGACACATCCTACTCAAACCACATTTCTGGAAATCTGTTTCAGTCTGACCACTCTCATCGAAATTTGCATAGCTTTTTTGCCTGTCACTTTCTCATGCGTAAACAGTAAACACATCAGACGTTATTTGTAGAAAACATGCTGAACTTCTTTGCAGAAACAATGTTGTCGATTAAAAATTACAAATATTGCTGGTCTACACACCTCTTTGAATAAAGCCGCACATTCCAGCTTCCTACGTTTCTCCAGTTGCCTCAAGGCGTAATAATACAGTGCAACGACAACATCTTTTCATATTGTAAGACAACAGCAACAGAGTTTGCAATACAGATGCTGTTTTTTAGCACAGGCATACCAACGCACAGTCATTGACAAACTAATGCAGATATTCAGTAAAATGTAACAGGACAACTAGACACAGGAATCAGATCTTAACAGTTGCTATACAAAGTGAGGATAGTCAGTCATTTAGATCAGAATTCAAGCATATACGTAAATAATCGGATATGGATTGACAGTGTAAACATAGCTTTGGAGATGCAACCTATTAGAGAATCTAAAGGGTTAGGGTTATAGTTAACATGTTAAAATCCTCTCAGAGATATTGTGCCTTTAAATTCATGCCCTTTAATTTATCATCTCTAAAAAAGCCTCATTAACTGACTAGGCGAATATCCTAACCGATCCCCAACATGTGCAATTCATATATTTCTGGAAAAAACCATGAGCACTTACTGGATGAGAACTTTGAAGGCACTAGTCTAGTTCCACTGACAGCATTGCGGGATGCAGGTCTGGTGTCCAGACTGGACAATGGCCGAATAGTTCCACTGGCAGACACCAGAGCACCAGTCTTTGTCTTCCCACTCTGAGTTACAATGTTTGCAGATGCAGTCTTTGTGGACACAGGTGCTGTTTTTTTGGTCTTTGATGTTACATTCTTAGAAGACCTACCCTGACCATCAGCCTCTGGGTCAGCCATGCAGGCACCGGGCTGAGGTGGCAGGGGTGGTAAGTCCTTCATTGGGGCAGGTGGAGGGTCTTCAGAGACATGCTGGGAATTGTGGTGTACCGAATGACTGCTAGGATGGTCATGAGGATGGTTGGGTGGAAAGATGTCACTAGGGTCCTCATCAGAGTCCAATTCCTCAGTAATGGAGGGACACTCTTCAGTGGCTGGTGGCACATCAGAATCAGAAACCGAGATGAGAGAGACGCTGACAGAGGACGCCGTCTCCTGACCTTCCAGAGACTGATGATCACTACTACTGCACCGGTTACCTGGCTCCAGAGAAAGGTCAGGACTTGGGGCAGCAACCTCAGAGGAGAGTCCTTGTTGGTTCTCGGGAGATTTGTGATGCTTAAACTCACAAGGTGAAACCAGACATAGATCGACATCATGTGGAAGGATGTCAATCTGTGGTCCAAAGAGGTGATTCTCTGATTCATCATAAGCGTGGTGACTATTATGAGATGTTTTTAAAGGTAAAGACATATCTGTTTTGGGGTCACGGTCTGCTAAATGTCCATTAGTGTATGCCAAGCTGCCCATCTCTTCCTGTGAATGACAAACAGGCACTTGTTCAAAGGAAACTGATAAGGAATCATCTACTTCAGTGGAGTGTGGAGAGCCAACTTCCGCAGGAAAGGAAGTGATGCTGGGAGAGCCATCGGGTAGAGTATCTTTAAGAGAAGTTGAGGAGAGAAAGCTTGATTGTCTATCTTGTGACGATATGGAGCTGTTTTCTATATTGCTTCTTGAACAACCTGCCATCAAGTTCTTGTAGACTTGTTGACTGTCTTCAAAACCGAGACCAGAGTTCCTGAGACCTACCTTGCAATCTTCACCAGAGACCTGAGAAGAATTGTCAGGAGATTGTGGGTAATGCCCTGAACTGTTCTTCCCAGAATCTGTGGGGGAAACTAACTCAAGGGTTTTTTCATCTGAGCTTGTACAAACATCATCTTTGAGGCATCCATCAAACTCTGTTGGCGTGATATCAAAATTAACACTCTTCTCACTCTTTGGAGTCTTTGCAAGTGGGGAGGGAAGTCCAATAGCACTGTTCGAGCCAGGTGCACAATCCATACTCCGAAACTTCTCTGGACTTTCATCAGTACCTGTTGTAGAGCCATTCACCTGCTTGTCATTGTTTTCAGAGGCACATTCAGTTCTTGAGCTCACATGATTGCCTTCAATGTCCTCCAGTGGCCCATGTTCATTCTCCATCCCCACCTTTTCCAATTGGGCAGTAATGTCCTCAGGTGTAGATGTCTTTGACCGGTCTGCACTTGAGGGTTTCAGATTGACAGGCTCCTTTTTGTCTGGCTTTGGCTTCCCTTTGGTCAAAGGATCCTTTTTAGGGAGCATCAAATCTTTCTTTAGTGAGCCATTCTTGGCAACTGACTTTCTAGCCTCTGCATTGCCTGGCAAATTTCCAGTGGCTTTCTTAACATCCTTACCAAGAGTTTTGGTAGGTTTTTTGTCTTCTGGTTTGACCTCTTTCTTAATCTCCTTTTTCAAATCAGGTTTAATATCTTTCTTGGGCTTGGCACCAAGATCTTTTTTCAAGGGTTCTTTCTTTTTCTCTACATTCTCATCTTTCTTTGCAATACTTGTCGGTGGCCTTTCCTCTTTCTTCCTAACTTCCTTTTTCTCATCTTTAGCAGGTTCTTTCTTAGGCACTTGCTTTTCAGGCTTTAAAGTTCTTTGTTTCACATCATCTTTTGGCTTTGCTTTTTCCTCACTCTCTTTCCCTTCTTTTGAAACAGTGTCATTAGTGGGTTTAGTCTTTGTTTTAGTGTCTAGCTTTTTCAAATCAACTTTGCTTACCTTGTCTTTGAGTGAGGCACTACCAGGTCGAGATTCTTTGGAAATACTCTTAAGGCTTTCCTTGCTCCCAGCATGCTTTGGCTGTTTGTCCAATTTGGATGCCTCAAGGTCCTTCAAACTAACTACTGGGTGTTTGAGGAACTCTAGATGCTTTAGCCTCTCTAAACCTTCAAAGATCTTGGATTCTGGAGTGCACCCAGGAAACAGAACACGAATTATCTTTTCTCGAGGATTAGCTGGATGCCATACCAACAGTGCACATATGGACACCATACACTCTAAAGGAATTTCTGAGGTTTTTATATTTGGAGTGCTGCCAGGCCAAATTTGCAAGAAAGCTTCTAGTTCTTTGCTACCTTTGACTGGATTGAGTACATAAAGATCTAGTCGACCTACACCCATCTTCTGGAAAAGAATTACCGGCTCGACAGCTGGCCCAGCAGAGCGACTGAGCTGTTCTGGAAAAATTGACAACCTTTCTAAATGCTGTAATGTTAGGGAACCCTGATCACAACTTCGAAGGACCCTAGAGTCACTTTGCAATGTTTTGAGTCTTTCTGAGGCATTGAAAAATACAACCCCTATTTCTGGAGATATCAGATTCCTCTGCCACTCTTCATTGCTCTGTGATCCAGCAGACTCCTCTTCTTGTTGTTCAGCCGCTTTTCTGTTAAGTAGGCTGTTTATACCAGGTAGATTATCCACACCAACATGGGTGAGCAATACTGAGTCAACTCGGTCTAGATGTCTCACCAGTTTCCAAAAACAGGATCGAGAATCAGACCCCCCATTGACTAAGATGTTAAAACCATTTACAGCAAAGAAGGCACAGTCACCTCTTCCTCCGGGAAACACATAGCAGCAGGGACGGGACAGTTTTAGGAAGCCGACTGTACTGGGTGGCTCGAGCAAATCAAAAGGCGACTGAGGTTCAAGAGACTCTGACAGATACTCTGTGAACTCTTGAAGGCCCTCCATCTCTGGGAGCACTAATGGAGGGTTGGTTTTAATTTCTATATAATCTTGCAAATTATGCTTTTCTAACTGAGAATTTTTCCACATTCCAGATTCGGGACAGCTCAGAGTTAGGCTGGCTTTCTGAGTGGGGTCTGAAGAGCTCAGAAGATCTCCAATCTGTTTTGAGGAAAACACTTTCTATTAGAAAACAGTAATATGAATTACAGTTAATTAATATGTTAATGTTTTTGAATATTAAAAGAGCAAAATTACAAAATAACCAACTTGTTTAACTGACCTCTTCATCTGTAAATATCTGGATAAAATCATTTAGTGAAAAAGACCCTGTTTGCAACACAAGGTCTCCCGTCTCTTCAACACATTGTCCAGCAAGAATTAGCAGCTTGTGAAGAGATGTATCAGAAATAAGCCGACGAACCTATGAAAATTAAGACAAGCATTAAAATGTGCAATGATTGTTAACCTTAACAAATACTGTTAGAGAGTATAAACAAGCTCACATTAAACTGTACAAACAGTATTTAGCCCTCAAATCTAGGGATTAAAACAGGACACTTGGCTGCTGCTCTGGATAGTAAATAACTATCAAGAGCAAATGTAACCGAACAAGGTACTTCAAGGAATGCGTCAACATTTGCATGGTCTAACGCTGAGTAAATACCATTCAAATAGCTTTCATACATTTATTTGAGAAGTACTGCCGTGGACAGAGAATAGTGAAGGAACTGAGGGTGCATGTGTGTAATCGTACAGCAAAACCAATATTTAACAGTTCAAATCAAAAGGGAATCAAGGTATATAATTTACATTATAAAAGCAAATGTTAATTCAACTTTGATTTAGGGTTGGGTACAACACAAGAAGAGCTAGCAATATAAAGTTTCAAACATCGTCTAAAATATTGCAAGCTAGAACTGGGAGGGATTTAAAAAAATGTGAAAGCACAGATTTTTTTAATACAGAGTTTACCAGTATTTCAGTGACTTTCAATATACAGTATATATCTGCTCTAAAATGGCGTAATTTCTTAACTTATAACTATAATATTTGTGATTCCTTACAAGTCTTGCAACTTGCAAAACTAGTCTAAAGGTGTGGCCACATTTACCGTTGCTCTGTGAAATTTCACGGGTAAATCATACAAACAGGAATTTGTGCAATCAGGAGTTTCGTGTGAAGGCAAAAAAAAATCATCATACAGATTTCTTGACTCAGTGCTATTGACAATGGGCTTTTTGCATGATTTTGCTTAGGTTACGGCACCTTAATTATATCTTATTTGAGAAATTTAATAGCCCGGTAAAAGATAAATTTTGCTTAATTTTGTATCACCGACCATACTCCATACACCAAGCAAGTGTGTGTTGATATTAGTGTATTGCAAACTAGCACTTTGACACTCACCTCTGAACAAACCAAATCATGAGATGGGTTAACTATCACCTGGGTCTCAAGCACATCTCCACTGTGCTGCAGGGTCTTCTGGCCTGTGCAGAGAGGCAAAGAGTGTGGTCTTTTACAAAGTTTGTGTTTGACCATAAACAGTGGGAAATTATGTTATATTTTATTATGTAAAATTTGCACACAGCGGCTAAAGCACAGTTACAAACATGACAGCCAAACAGACAGTTTGAGTTTGAAGACTTCCTCATCATATTTCTCATTTTCATCCTATCTTTCTAATGTGCCTTTCGATGAAAGATGCAAAACGCTACAAAAAAAAAAAAAAGTTTTTGGATGCAAACACAAATGCAACATACACATGCAGCAAGGACAGAGATTGTGGTCACAATGATGCTTGCTGCAAAGTTCCTAGCCAGTTATTTGAATATAGCACAGCATACTGTAGCAGAGTTAAAAATGTCCCATCACTGAATTATGCACCAAGACAACGGCCCAAATGGTGCAAAGACCGTCAGATCAGCAGCATATATGAATTGCATCGTTTTATTCTACTTCCTCAAACTTTCATCATTCACGACAACAATATAATTTTGATGCAGTGGATTAGGAAGTACAGGATGTTGAAGAGGTCACAAAACGGATGTTTAAGACTGGCTGCATGACATGTTCCTGTCTTTTCCACAAACAATGAGCAAACGTGAGCTGATGGTAATTCTAGCCTCTACTCGGCAGCATAACTAGTTGAAAACACATGGTAGGAAGCATCTCTTTCCTTCCTGTATGCAGGCGCAGTGCTATGACAACATCTTTGCAGCCTCTAGTAGTCAGAGAAGTTGAGAAACAATATCTAAGGCTGCAGACTAACATATGAGTGCGAGGTTGTACAAATTATGGTAGCAGCATGTTTAAATTAAAAGTTAAAGGACACAACTAGCAATAATAATAGTCATAATTAATAGTCAAAATATTGCAGCAATTCATGCAGGATATGATGCTAACTGTTTTAGGATTTAAACTTTCAAAGAGAGGAAACACAAAATAGTACAGGAAATTATATCATTCATTACAAGAACCACAGTTATTAGGTCTTCTACAATGTTAGATATTTTGATTAATTTTCCATGAAAAGGCAAGATTTTAGGTGGCAAAATGTCATATAAAGAAACTCCACAAACTAAGAAATGCATGAGTATATATTTTAAAAAATTTACATTTTGGAAAATCTTGAAAAACAAGTGTTGTTTAACGTGTACACTCATATGTAGTTAAGTGTAAAGAAAATATTACTTTTCATTTGATAGCAACTCCACATGACATATTATTGACATTAAAATGGCATCCTTTAAATTTAAACCTCTTGAAAATGGTTTAAAAGTTTATCAAAATCCTATGAAACCAACATGAATACATTTAAGAACTTGGCACACAATTTTTTAAACAAATTTTAAAAATGTCTTATTAAATGATTCTATTTGCTTATTAAATTATTCTATTCCTTAATTAATTTTTAAAAAATATATATTTCTTTACTTCATTTTAACTTTTTGTAGTCACACCAGAGGACCTTCCAACAAAATTTAGATGCACCAGCTGATCATTTTTAATATATTATAATGGACAAATTCTCACTATTAATGATGACTTTTGCCTAAAAAAATAAATAAATAAATAAAACTCCTAATGTTAATTGCTGCTTATTAATAGTTAGTAAGGTAGTTGTTTAGGTATGGAGTGGATTAAGAAATCTATATGGTAATGCAGAATAAGACATTAATATGTGCTTTGTAAGTACTAATAAACAGCCAATATGCTAGTAATAAGCAACTAGTTAATAGTGAGAATTGGTCTATAAACTAAAGTAGGGATGCACGATATTGCATTTTGCCGATATGCCGATATTTTTCAACTCATTTTAGCCGATAGCCGATGCCGATATATTTCCTATTGTTTGGAAACAACACCAAGTCTCTCCTGTGCAGAAATTATATGCAAATTATTTTTAATTTTGGTTAGTTTTTAACAAGAACTTATTTGTTAGAATTAAATAAACAATAATAAAGTTATTTTATTATAACAGTACACTGAAGATTTGAAAATAACTATAAATAAACTATATATTAATCCCTGCATTTTTTTCCAGAAAGATGCAGTGGTAACCGTAACATTTTAAGTTTTAACATTTCTAAATGGTCTAAAGCAAAAGAGTTGTAAAAATTATGAAAAAAAATTTAGAGCTCATAATTTGTTTAAAAATTATAACATTACACATTAATGAATAAATCAGTATATATAAAATTATTTAAGTGTCATGTTTATGATTTTTTTTTTTCCATGTAAGCTATAGCTTCTGACCTTTAAATCAAAACATACTCATGATTTTATGGCATCAATTACTGCTTTATTTAATCAGAAACACCGTCTAAATATTATTTGTGTATTTTGCTTTCATTTTATTAGAAGTAGGCCAACAGACATGATCTAATCACACACCTTGAGCACATGTGAGTTAATGTATTCCTATTATCGGCAAGACATATCAGCATAATTTTTCATATCGGGCCGATGCTGATATTTACATTTAAAGCCATTATCGGTTGATTCCGATACTGGTCCGATAATATCGTGCATCCCTAAACTAAAGTGTTATCATTATAAATACTTAAATTAGTTCAAACTGATTGAACGCCTAAATAATAAAATATTCTTTCAATATTAAAACATATTTATTATATTCTTAAAAAATATTCTGTCTAGGCTTATTCAAAGTTTGAATTTTAGAAACTTTCTCAATTTCAAAGTTATTAAGCACTACTGGTGCAGAGTGCCAAAACAAATCCATAATTCAGCTAGAAATCAATGCCATGAAAACAGTATCTGCAGAAATCGAGTCGCAGCACTGTTGTTGCGTACCACCATAATCAAACTCCAGTGAAGCTTTCCTCAACCGCCTTCACCATGCCTCAGATCTTATCAAACCATAATTATGTGTGTGGCGGCCCTTCCCCTGCCACGCATTACAAACAACTGCAGCACAGACCATCACATCTGCAGCTGAACACAGCTCTTCAGAACCGACACGAGGGCCGTCGCTGAAATACAGCAGCATATGGAAACAGAGTGCTACTCATGTTGTGTATGGGACACTGTCAAACATATTACAGGCTCTTGTACAAACACGTACCCAGCTGGACCTGTTCTCTGTCATTTGTGTAAATAGGGGTGAGGGGTTTAATCTGATCTATCTGCTGCCGCGTTCAGGACATTCTGCTGAGACCAGCTGCTCTAACAAACAGATCACAGCCTCCTCTGTGAAGTTCAGCTGAAACTATAAACTAGTTCAAAACACTATCAATTACTAACAAAAACAAGCTAACTGCACTGCAACTATATTAATAGGGACATTAATTATTTAGAATTTTTTGCAAAAAACAGATCTCAATGAGCGTGAAAGCACTGAACTTATAAACTATTAAAACTAAAACTACAAACTGAATCGACATACTAAGAAAGATATTTTTCTGCAAATAAAAAAAAGTAGCAAATATAAACTCAATAACATACAAAAAAAGATAATGAAATGTCACGTACAGACATACACAGAGACTTTGGCGTTTGAAGTCATCAATTCTCTCTTTTTTTTTTTTTTTAAATGGACTATCTGAGCAAACTGATAAAGAAATAAAGACATGAGAAATCAGTTTTTTTACAGCTTCCATTATCATTTTTCAGTATTTTTTTTTCTGTTATTATATAATCAAGCATAATAGTCAAAAAGGGTGTCAAATCAAATGAATTCATAGCATTAATTTAACCAAAAATACATGGTTAATTTAAATTGTTAAAAATTCAAAGTTATTATTAAAATATTACTATTATTTTTATTGTCATTATTGAATTTGACTGTTTTTGGCAGAAAAGTGAAAACTTGTAAGTTTTCGCGCATATTTGACAAGTTTAATAAGCGTCTCATTTCAAATGAACTGTTGAAATGCTTGCAAGCTGACCTCTCAGAGAGTGGAACCACACTTTTGATTTTTTTTTAATTTTTTGAAATTCCACATTCTACAGGTAATTCCATTCATATTTCTGCATGGAAATCACAGGGCCTGAATGTAGAGTTGTCAAACCAATTGGAATTTAAAATAAATTGCAACCTTTTCAAACCGGCAGCCCTTCCTGCCCAGATTCCATGAGTATGTCTCCAAGATTTTAGTTAAAGGCTGCTTCAGGTGTGCTGAAATAGAGATGGATCTTCTCTCTAGATTAAGGTGGATTCAGAAATGGGATTTAGCATCTTTGGCCTTGGGTGAAAAAGCTCACTAAATGTACACAAACTCCATCATCTGTCAAACGGAAGACTGCATCAACTCATCATGAGGGATGAAAAGACTCATTGATGTGGATCTACACAGAGTTTTATCATTCAAAAATGTTTTTTTATACCATTTAGTCAACACTGTGAATATAAACCAATTTCCAGGAACAGGAAGGAGAAAGCGCTTGACAGAGATCAGAGCGATCTTCCCCTGACATTCCTGAACAGCTGCTCAAAGATTAGTCAGGATTAGTCAGCATGTGTGCCTGGAAATGACTGGGTCAGTATACCTGTCACAATGAGCAGGAACTAAGCCTCATGAACACACTGAACAACAGATGCTGCCAGTGTGTAAAGGGATGCACAGACAGGAAGACAGGGTTAATAACAGCGGCCAGTGACAGAGTAAAGACTAGACACGGGTTGTGATGGGTGTAGGCCATTTGAAATAAGTTTTATTTTTTACCCCAAAATTCCATTTCTGGATTATGTTTTAATGGTTTATAATTAAATTTTAGTAAACCAAAAATCATGTCTAATCAACAATGCATAAAACTATCAATTTAATAGTTCATTTTTACAAGGATAGGGCCCAATAATTTTTTAAAAGATATATTTCAAATTCATTATCAAAAACAGTGGTAACCAAATGAAGACATAAAACACAAAAAATTAATTAATCTTTTTAAAAAATATAAATAACCAAATGACAAATTAACAACTTAAACACTACAGACATGGGTTGACATGGGTGTAGGGCCTTATTTTATTTTATGTTATGTGTTATGTTTTGTTTCCTGGATTAATAATTGAAAATGCATGTCTAATCAATTAAATTTATAAAACTAACAATTGATTTTTTTTTAAAGGCCCTATTAAGTATATTTTTTATTTGTTTATGATTTAATACAATTTTATTATTGAAACAGTGGCAAAAATAAAGACAAAATATGGAAGAAAAAATATCCTTAAAATAAAAGAAATAACTATTATTATTACTTTGAAAAGTGCATTCTACTGTGCAGGAGTAATATATCTGTCATAATTTCTTCAAGTTAAACCAAACTTTTATTTTGACGTGTTGCCACAAAGAACATTGAGTTTCTGCATGTATATGACAACAGTTTTAAGTCAAATATAATAAATGTTTTTGTGCTTTAATATTCACAAAAAACTTTAAACTTTTGACTTATTCAAAATTCGCCAAATTTTGTGACAGTGTTATATTGAAAATTCCATTTTATTCAAGATTTTTATTTGTCACATGAACAGTTACTTACAAAATACAACATGCAGTGAAACGTAAACCTATAAATGTAAATGGATGTATAAATTATTACTAAATTCCATGATTCCCTATGGCTGGCAGACTGAGTGTGTTTTGAACTTTTTCCCAATCTTATCCAAACCCTGCTGCTTCAACACAGTGCCTTCATTGTACACAGCAAATCAAAACACTGAGAGCTTGAGCTCCCTGTGATTTTAAAAGCACAAAAATATTAATTCTTAAACAACACACAGAAAAATGCATGCAGCACTGAAAGGCAGTGTTGTTCTGGGCACAGAGACATTTACAGTCACAGACGGGTCTTTGAGAGGACTCCTCTATGAGGGGACGCTCATGAAGAGAACAGTTTGAGCTCGAGGGGAAGTTCAGATCAGAGAGTCTGTTTCACATGCGCTGTCAGGGTAAGAGATATCTCAACCAAATCTTATCTTAGTCTTGTTTAACATCAGAGTTTATCATCTTATGGATGTTTTTGCGGAAATTAATTACCTTCAACTACATTTTGTCATATGAACAAAGGCTTCACTGGTTGCTATGTAGGCCTGTAAGAACAATTTCATAGAAAAACGTGATTTTTTGCTTTTATTTGGGTCTTTATCGCATCAAATTAAACTCAGACAGTGAACTATATACAGTCAAACCAAAAATTATTCAGACACCAGATATAATTTTTGATTTTTTTTTTTTTACTAGTGGGTGCAGGACACTATAGTTCATTTATGTAAGTGAGGATAGCAAAATAAAGTAAACTGTGACATATTACACCCAAAAATTCTTCATACAGTGGACTACCAGTAAAACTGATAAAAATCTGGGACCAAAAATTTGATCTGGCACTTTGACCTGACCATGTTTTGTTACATACCTTTCTGTCTGTGAATAAACTGTGATAATTATGAGAAAAGTTGAAGGTATCTGAATAAATTCTGGTTTGACTGTAAATAAATCATACATATTTATAAATGTATAAATCTAAAAATAAATAAATAAGAAAAAAATGGACTAAAAACCATAAAAACTGCAAAAACTTAAATATCTGAATACATGCTATAATAGTATAATAAAGAATGCTAAAATCACACTGTTCAAACCTTCAAGACCGATCTGAAGTGATACTATAAGCAATCTCTCAAAGAAAACATGATGTGCTGCAAGCACCTCAGCAAAGTCAGAGCCAGTACAGACCCACTTTGAAACAACAATAATCAGCAGTTAATTGCTCACAGCCAGGAAGGCAGCAGCTGGTCGCTAAAAAAGAAAAGCCTCTGCTGATTTAACCCTCATTGTATGACCATGCTTACAAGACAAATACTGTCTATCCTGACCTATCCTGAAATTTAACATGCAGGTGACAGGTGAACTGCAAACTATAGCTTGAGGGTTTCATTTGTGTGTTAACCACACTTCACTAACACCAGATAATTAACCTGTCATGACAGGATCTGTGAATGCAGTGCTGAAAAGGATTTTTATATCTATCCATAAGTAAGGATATAGATTTCAATGATGTCTCCATTGCTGAAGTCAGAGAACAATCAGCCCAACCAAGAATCACTCACACTCAGCATCAATACATCACTGTGCCTTTGAGATAAATGAGAAGAATATATAAAAGACATATTAAACAGGGTCCTGAGGACTCCCTTGGGTGGCATGGGTTTAATATAAAGTGATAAAGATGATTTAGGCCTGGTGAATTTCAGCTGCTCTATCAGCTGCCAGTCTTTTCTACGCCACTCTAGTCTGCAGCCCAACAGGAAGGGACTATTCCTTTGTGCATGAAGCACATGCTGGTTTTCCCATTTGTGCTGATTCATGATAAAACATTTTCAGGACAACATATAGTGTGCACACATGGAACTCCACTTCACTCTTTACAAACTTCTTTTTACTCCTTGACTCGTGTTTTCAGCAACTAATAAGACTAAAGTACTACAGAGGTCCTCAGAGGACATGAAGATGGAAAAAAATGTGTGAGGAATAATTACATTAATTAAAATTGTATTTACGTAATTATTTTTGTCATTCTCTTGCAAAATTCTTTTGCGTTTGCTCACAAAAAGCTTTGAGAAAAAAAGATACTTTGCGTTCATCTGTAGGCTAAAACTTTTGCGTTTCCTTGAAAAATTTCACTTGCAAAGATATTTGCGTTCCACCCAAGAAACTTTACACTCACTTGCAAAAATGTTTGTTCAACCCCAAAAAAAAACTTTACTTCACTAACAAATATTTTATGTCCCACCCAAAAATTTTAACGTTCACTTGCAAAAACATTTGCGTTCCACCAAAAAAAAAACACAAAAAAACACTTAACTTGCAAAAGTTTTGTTTTACTCAAGAAACTTTACATTCACTTGCAAAACTTTTCTGTTCCACCCAAAAATTTTAACGTTCACTTGCAAAAACATTTGCGTTCCACCTGAAAAACTTTACTTCATTTGCAAAAACGTTTGCATTCCACCCTGTTCACTTGCATGAACATTTGCGTTCCACTCAAGAAACTTTACTTCACTTGCAAATATTTTATGTCCCCCCCAAAAATCTTAACGTTCACTTGCAAAAACATTTGCGTTCCACCCAAAAAAAACATTTCCATTCAAGAAACTTTACGTTCACTTGCAAAACCTTTGCATTCCCCCAAGAAACTGGTTCAGTCACAAAGAACGCAAAAGTTTTGCTTGGGAACGCAACATTTCTTCAAAAATGGCAAAACTTTTGCAAGAGAATGCAAAATCATTAGAATATAATTTTGTCTCATATTCTTTTCCATAACTATAGGGGCTCCATATAATACTCTCAGCTATATGTTTAAATAAATTGTTTAATTCTTACCTTTGAGGTCTTCGGAGAAGAAAGCAGAGTGTCTTGAAATAAACAGTTTCAGCTGTTCATCTATGTTGCAGGCGGTCAAGTCGACGTTCCAGGAGCGAATACCTACACAAAAGACGAAACCGGCCCAGTCAGACTACAGTCAACACAAGCAAAAGCTCAATTAATCATGGACCACATTCACTGTCCACTGAAGGTACTGACATTGAGCACTTTCATTGACAAACAGCATCCTGTGGCCCATGGGCCAAGAGACACTGACACAGACTGTATTTATAAACCTTCTGGTGAGATTTCTGTGTCTGCGGTGAAAGAAATGAGTAGGTGGACTGCCGCTTTCAGAGTTTCAGAGAGAATATAAGACCAAGCAGAGTTCTTCTTTAAATACATATTTTATAACCAAACAAGAGGGCAAAGTCAAACTTGGTTTGAGTTTTTGTTCTCTGGACAGAAATAACGCAAAGACAGAGAGCAGGAGAAGTTATAGGCTACACAGTTCAATAGCAAACTGGAAAAAGCTTTTTTTTCCCCATGAGCCAAAATAAGATGACCTCTTTCTACCAGTGACTCACTTAAAAAGAACCCTACTACTGCAATGACTGCATGTTTTTCCTCACGTACCGCCCAAATTCTCAGCAGCAGTAGTGGATGGTAGCAATATACTTTGGCATGCAGCCAGTGTGTTTTCCCAGCCTTTACATTTTCCCGTAGTGTGGTTGAGTAACAAGCCTCTGACTAGCGATATAGCATGACAAAACACACACATGAACCAAATAATCACAGTCTTATGAAATGTCTCTCTCATGTTTTGCATTCGGAAGTCCAATTTATTTTAGTGAATTGGCTTGTTCAGAAGATTCACATAAATAATTCACAAATTTTTCTTCCAATGAAATATTTAGTTAAATCTGTTCAAGCATAATGATATCAACTTCAAGTCCATTTATTTAAAAAAGAGACAAAAGTAAATCATAAATACAGCTGTTGAGTACACTGTAAAAAATGATCGTGATTTTAACGGTAAAAGACTGTGAAAATGCTACAGTAAAAACCTGTTAAATGGTTAACAGTAAGTTTCTGTAAAATTTACAGGGAAACCCCATAAACTGACGTTCCCAGAATTCCCTGCGTTGCATTTCAAATTTTGTTTGAATTTGAAGTTTTTTCTTTGAAATAACTATGTTTCTTCTTAGTTTTTTCTTATCAGTTATGTTTATTAGGGTTGTATGTTACATCTAATGTTATTAAATTAATGTTTATAGCATATTTCAGTTTAATGAGTCTCACGATGATGGTGTTTAGTGCTTGTGTGAATGACACTGTGCACCTTCTATATATATGCTATTATTTAAAAGCTGCTTGTGATGGGCTTTGGTTCATCATGTGACTTTCTCATCACCTCCTGCATTTGGTGGTTATCAGTGTATTTCAAAGGAACAAAACAGATTTCAGTACTTCAATAGGTTGGTATATTAACATTATATCAGTTAATGAAATTACGGTATTTAACTGTAAATTTAAGTTAAACTGTAAAACCTAAAATGTTGTTACCATATTTTTTTACAGTGTATTACATAAATTGACAGTACAATATATTTTAAAATATACTGTCCTTTAAATTATCTTCAATGCATTTAGCTTCATTTTAGTGGGTGTTTACATGACAGTTTTTCAGTAAAATCGAAAAATGTTTTTTGCATTTTAGCCATTCGTTTACATGACAACGACATTTTGGGGGCCTGCAAATGCGAACTTTTGAAAACAGGTTTCAAAGTGCGAGTTTTTGAAAAGTATACCATTATCGTCTCTGTGTAAACTATGTACACATGAATTTGTTAAGTCTGTGAAGCATGCATATTTTGTGTTCGGTCTATAGCCGTGTGTGTAAGTTACATCACCATCTACTGGCCTGACATGAATAATACAGTGTTTTTAGTTGTCTTCACACATCTATTCGAACAACAATCATTTTGACAATATTGTCTGTACATGAATCCTTAAAAAACAAAAACAAAGGAAAAACTTTCCGTTTTTAGTACAATTGTTGTTGTATAAACGTACAATTAGTAGTAACTTTTTTCCAAAAAAAGGTCAATTTTCTATTGCCTCTAGTGTCATATAGTTTAAAGCACTCATTTTCAAACCAAGCAGCTTTTTGTTGGTCAGCATGGTTCATTCATTTAACCAACTCAAACCCGATGCGAAATCTGCGGTAAAATATTTCGTTAAATATTTCGCTCTCACATGAAATTTCCAATTGTATGGATTCCTATTGAAATAACTGTTTTTTTGCCATGAAAATTTAACAAACAATGGTAAACGTATCTGCATCTTAACAACTTTGAATTACAAAAATAGCTTATTTCTAAGTAGCTTCTCCGACTCTGGTTGCTAGTTGTTGATATGGAAGTTGCTATGTGGTTGCTAGCATATTGGTAGGGCGCTTCTCCAAAAGCTACACAGTACATTTCGCCATTCTTGTATGTTGAACAAACTTGTTGAGCACACTTAAGTTTGCAAACTGGTGTGTTTTAGAAGGATAACAAAGTGTGGGAGCTGTTCGCGTTTTAATGAAAGTGGTGCAGAAAGTGTTCGTGATTTACGAACTAACAGCGGTCACACTCTCAGTAGGGCTCACCAAGGGCCGAAATGAAAAAAAACACACCATTGCAGATGCAGAACGAGCGGCACGACTGCGGTTCGACTCAACTAAACAATCCCTTCCTATTTAAAGTTGCTGACAGCATTTAAAACAGAAGAAATCTCATTGCTGTCAGATTAGCGAGGTGGAAGCTGCAGCGTCTGACCAGGAAGAGAAGGAAACGCTGGCAACAGTCACAAAGAGGATGTGTGCGTATCAGTCACACGGCCCTTGAGTACAGTCACAGATAAAGAGACCGAAAATCAAAGGAAAGCAGATGATAAAAGAAAAATAACTACTGAAATCCCAGCTGCTCACACACAATCATCTCTAACCAGCCCAGACTCCCAATCTGACCAACTAGAAAGTGTATAAACCCCCTCTAAAAGCCAACAGGGGTGTGAGACCAGCTTAGGCCATTTAAATCAGCTTTCTTTCAAAGAGGCAGATGTACCTCACATATATTAAAGATGAACTTTGAACTAACCAGCACAATGAGGAAGGAGAGTCTGCAAACACAAGACTGGCTAAATATAACTGTGCAAAAGAATTGCTTTGCTTTTCAGGGACTTTAAACAGAGAAAACAAGCCAGTGACGCATATCTGCTGCTATATAAATGCGCTTATCTTTCTTTCATAAGAGGGTGCATTCAGATTGGAGGATTGCAGGCTGAGAGAGATTTCAAGCAGACCGTCTGAACAGGGAAGTCACGTTGGCTTAGCCATGCTGAACTAAATGAGCTGCATTATTTATGTTCTGCAGAGCAGGCTGAGTCTTTTTTTTTGTGCTTTGGGATCCAGGGGCCAAGAATCTCACAAAAGAACCCTGAAATACTGAAAAACCAATAACATTACTCACACCTCAGAGACTATAGGAAGCATATATCTTTGTAAACAGAGGCAAGGCTCTGAATCTCTCTAGCATTGACTATCTTCTGCAAAGAGCAGAGTCAAACTTTGAAGAGCTTCCTCATATCGATTTAAGATCCTACATAGGTTTTATGCCATGCTTGAAAGCTGAGAGACCCCGTTCAACAGTAAATACATGTGTATGAGCCCTCTGTGGGCATTCATCTCATTTTAGTTCCCACTCAGCTGACAAAATGAAAGGAGGTCAAGGTCACATGAACACAAGGGAGTCTCTAGAGATGATATTTGGTTACATTCATGCCATGTGACAGCTTTCGAAAGACTTACAGTGGTATTTCTGCTCATCTATATCACTCAGGATTTTATATTGTGTAACAAGAAATACAGTCCTTAAAGTTAAAATAAGTCTAAAACAAGTAGTAGAAACTGTAAAATAGAAAACTATGATTCTTTTTCTTTATAGTTCAACATATTTGTACAAATAATAATAATAATAATAATAATAATTATAAAACTCTAGCAACATGCGTTGCAAACAGAGACTTCCGTCATTTTCTGATAAATTTGTTACATTGTTTCGAGCGATTTTTCACTTCACGATATAAACTCTGAGAGAGATGGGCGAGGGAAGACCGCTTTGGCTCTCATTCAATCATCATCCTACAGTAAGACGAAACTTTACCTCTTTCAATCTCTGACACTAGTAAATCCACAAATCCAGGCGGACAGGGCTGTCCAACAATGACCAGCAAAGAGTGTCTGTCGCTGCAGAAGCCGGGTCGAGCGCTTCGGTCGGAGTTTTCCATGCTTGCCAACTCGCCGATGTGGTCTGCCGCCATGTTGCAAAGTTTACACAAATTCGTGATGTCCGATTCGAGCGAATCGTTCGTTTGACTCGGTTCTCTTTAATGATTCAGTCGAACCGATTCTCTCTGGATCTTTTGCGGAGAACATGCTGTGAAGGAAAAATGGAGCACCATACATATTACACTAAAGATTTATTTTATTCTTAAGATTATTCTTTTCAAAGATGTAGAGATGTTTGGAGACTTTGTTAGAGCAAATTAATCTGGTATAATATATACATTTCTATACATTTATAGGTTACTGAATACAACGAACACAGCATCTTAATTTATATAACTTACTCAAAAACATGGTGATAACAGACAAATAAATGTAACCCTGGACCAAACCAGTCATAAGGGTCAGTTTTTTGAAATTGAGACTTATTCATCATCTGAAAGCTGAATAAATAAGCTTTCCATTGATGTATGGTTTGTTAGGATAGGACAATATTTGGCCGAGATGCAACTATTTGAAAATCTGGAATCTGAGGGTGCAAAAAAATCTAAATATTGAGAAAATCTCCTTTAAAGTTGTTCAAATGAAGTTCTTAGCAATGCATATTACTAATAAAAAATTAAGTTTTCATGGAACATGATCTTTATTTGATATCCTTGGCATAAAAGAAAAATTGATCATTTTGATTAATATTTTTGGCTATTGCTACAAATATATACGTGCTATTTAAGACTGGTTTTGTGGTCCAGGGTCGCATATAATATGTAGGTGCAAAACAATGTAACGTAAAATCCTACTCGTGCGCTTCTGGCAACAATTAAAACTCGAAAGAACCGGTTCACTGAAATGAATCGTTCGAACGAACCGACTTCCTCAAATGAATTGGACAACCCAACGGTAACACAAGCGACGCGCTCAGGGAAACACCCACAATTTAAATGCAAGGCCAAGGGGCAGGGAAAAGAGGTTGACGTCATTTGTGTCCAATCACAGATTGCAAATTGGTATTTTGGAAAGATTTAGAAACTCATACTAACATTAAAAACAAAATTGATGTGCTTTTTTTTATTTTCACTATGACCATGTAAAAACTACATTATGCAGTTATTTATTTGATTAGAAAAACTGCTAGATAAATTATAAGTGGGCTCTTCACAAACCAAATTTCTTACATTTTATAAATGACTTTTTATAGCATACATTAACATTTTACCAAACTAAAAACAAAAAAGAGCTGTAAATAGGCACTGTCAAATAAATAAATAAATAAATATGTCACATTGTATATTTTATCGCTATTTCTAAAAATGTTTGCTTTTAATGAATGGTAGTTTGCTGCAGTGTAGTAAATAATTTGCAAAAGAAAAAAAAACAAATTTCATGTAGACTCCTAACTAATTAATACGAGGTAAAAAGTGCATGCCAAATAAAATGATATATAGCCTGCTGATAGCATTCCACTTCAGGAAGCTGTCATGTCAACCAGCTAATCCTATCTTTTTATGAAAATATGTTTAAATATATGTGAATAAACAAATCCATCAATGTACAAGTGTAAATGTGATTAATTATTGTCTTATCTACTGTTTAACTTTTATTAGTCTGCTGGGAGGAGCAGCATCTGATAAAACATATAATAGCTTTACAACTCATCAAAGTGCTCTGACTTTTCGCCTACCTCTAGTTAGACTGAACTGATAGCTATGACATGACACCAGCCCCTAATTTATAGGTTTCATTTTCAGGGAGTGTAATTGATTGAAGAAGCTTTGCACCACCTAGTGGCCACAAAATTACAAGACTTTAACACTCAGAATAATATGTACTAGTACACAGTTACTATTTTAAGACAATGCTCTCAGAGTAATCAGACTTAATAGAGAATAAAAAAAAAAGAGATTTATACAAAAATGCATGCATTTATTTGATGTGTCCATTTCAATTAATAAAACATGTTACAACTGTGATGGGAAACAACGAACATCTCTAACAATCATCTGTAGGTACATTAAAACGCTGGATAGTAGCAGAATGAGGCGTGTTTTCACAAACACTTGAGGATGGAGAAGCTGCAGGTGGTTCCTCCTGGACAGCTGCACAGCTTCCCGAAGCGAGCGCCTTTGCGAACCGCACACTGCTCACCTGCATCACACTAGACACGCCATTTCATTAACTAATGGTTCTGTCAAACTTGATTTCATATTAGTAACACACATTAGTAAGTACTGATGAATACAACTTGAACTGTTGAACAGTTGTGGAGCATCTTGCATGAAATTTCATTTTTCATGCTGTGCTTTTTCATATTACCATCTTGGATAGTCTTCATCCCAAAATGAAATTCTGTCATCATTTACTTGTTTTAAAAGCAAAAGACTTTTGTTTATCTTTGGAGCAAGAATGAAAATATTCTTAATGTTCGCTGATCATTTTTTGTCCATCCACTGAAAGGTAATCAACATGTTCAAGCTTCAAAAAGTACGTAATCATAAAGGTAATTTTAATCAAAGTCTTCTGAAGATTTGTATTGCTTTATATCATGAACTGCTTTTGAAACAGGCTTTTACTCACATATAAATCAACACACACACACACACATAGAGCTCATCAAATATGGTAAATACAGAAGCTCATGCCATCATGCTGAACTTTCAGTGGATGGTCAAAAATGAGGAGAGGATATTAAAATATCTAAATTTGCATGCTGAAGATTATGGGTTTGGAACAACATGAGGTTGAGTAAATGATGATAGGCATCTTTTCGTGAACTAACTCTTTAATATATTGGATATGAGTATTACACTCACAAATTTAAAAAATGGAAATATAGTTTTCTAATACATTAAGTTAACATCGGCGAATTTAAATTATTTCAGTTTTATTGGCTTTTGCTATGTATTCGCCACATACCCGAAAGCAATACACTAAATGTATTATTTTATCTATTTATTAAGCAATTTATTTGGAAATATAATCATAGTATTTAATCCTTTTGTCCTTTCTCTAAACAAAATGTTTTAACCAAAACATGATTTCATTGATATATAGTTCATATCCAGAGATCAGAATGTAATGAATGACCTAATTACATTGTTATTGCTATTTTAATGAATTATATTTTGTGTAAAATATGTTACACTGTGTAAACTGTTACCAATGACTTAATTTCTGAGCAGACTTACCGAAGGAACCCAACCAAACTTCTTCTCTGCAGTGGGAATCTGTTTGTTTCTCAGTTTTTCAAGAACTTCTTGAAGAGCTTCGATCTATAAGACATTGTTATTTTCTCAGTTAATTCACCTGTTAATGCTGTACTTTTACAATGATTTCCAGAGGGGTCCAAAGCTATCTTACCAGTTCTTTCTCCTCTTGAGCCTTCATGTTATCTTCTGGCGAGCGGATCTCTAGAACATCATCACAGCTAACTAGTAGCATTAAGACGGAGCAGGTTACGGTTAGAAGAAAGATCCGATCACTGACCATTGTGGCTGGAAACAGGACTTGATTTGAGACAGACGTCTATCGTGACTGACTCTTCTCAAGTAACAGAAGAAGGAGCATCTCAACCGTTTATAAGCTCTCTGTGCAATGACACAAATCCGTTCTGAACGCATCAACATGAGATGTTGTAGATGTCATGGGTCATGACCCCAAAGCACCTCCGAAAGCAATGCAAACTACACGCCGTCTCCACAGTTGCTCCGTCCACCTGAGAACGTCAGCAAGATGATTCATACGTCTGACCCATGAACCTCAAACATCAAATCACTGATGTACAACTAACCTCATCTTTGACTACAATTACCAATCATTTTTATTTCCGGAGAAGATCATTTCATTACCGGAACGTCTATGACAAAAAATTAGCCGTTTTAAGGGAACCGGGGCCAGGTGCAAACAATTACTTTTGTAAATCTATTTTGGTTTTGTGTGTCATATGGGTTATGAGTGAAAATTAAACATGCAGTATGTTACAATGCTAATCACCGAAAAATAAATAAATAAAATAAAATAAAAAATAAACATCTCAGCATTAACTGTTAACTAATAGCCTTATAACTGAACAATTAGATCACCAGAGGATCTTCTCTCCAACCCTGTTTGAAATTCTTTTCCACTTAAAAGAAGTAGAGAAAATAATGAAAGAGAAGCACCACCCCAGTATTACAAAGTGTCATGAATTAACAGATTTTTAAAAATTATTATTAATTTGTTAAAACTAAATAAAGATCTATTATAGAGTATACTTTTGGAACCAAAAAAAACAAACAAAAAAATCAGTATTCAGAGCTGTCTCATTACCTTACCCTGAATCACAATGTTAAGCTTATAAAAGTGATTTATAATTTGAGCTGTCGGGTCGGATTTCGCGGGTCAGTTTCAAGTGATTGGTCTTATTACAGTACGTAAACAAACAAACGAACGTCTGGTTACTAAGGTGGAGGTGTGTTAATTCTGACAGACTGTAGCCCTAGCATTATTAACACAATGAATCATTCAACAAGGCATCTAACTGAGGAATTATTTGTTAGATCAGAGAACCTTTTCAGAGATCGCCACAACTCCGAGACTTTAATGCATTTAAAACTGTCCCAGAGATGGAAAGGTATCAATCCTTACATAGCTGTAAATGTATTAAAGCAATTGTTTTTAACAGTCGAAGACACTTACCAGCTGAAAAAAAAAACATTTACAGATATTCGTAGGCCTATTCATTCATCTGTTCGTTCATAGGTTTATGATTTTCCTTTTTTATTTTAATATAGTTACTAATATTTCAATAATTTGATCGTCTGAATTAAAAGACTCACGTAATTAGCAGAACAATGTTCTCCCGTGAGTAAAAGTGCGGTCACAATAAGCGGGCAAAAAAAGGTATTTTGTCGATGTAGCGATTTATGAAGCACAGCTCAGAAGTCACTTTTAAACCAAGCAATTTATTGTTGGACAACGCGGCAAATTCGCGTGACCAACTTGCGTTTTCTTGATTAATAGCCAGGCTATCCACCTTACTCCTAAACTCGGAAGTAGCCTATGGGCGAGACTTCCGGTTCATTAGCCGCTATAGGGAAACACCAGAAGAATAACAAACGCGCAGTAAACGGTAAAACAGTTTGCATTACAAACCAGTGTGTTCATAATTAAGATGATACACTAAAATAATATGGTAAGATACACCAATTTGCAATATCAAGCAGCAAAACGAGCGGTTTTGTACAGCTAAAAATAGCTGGAAGCAAATGAGACCGGAAGCAAGACCCATACATTTTACAAATGGCCGCGCCCATTTTTACGGGAAGAATATGTGGGAAAATCTTTTGCCCTCACGCGAAATTCCTGATCGCATGGATTCATATTGAAATGACTATTTCTCTCGCAGAAATTCAGTTAACAACAGTAAACGTGATCACTCCTTAACTAGCAATTTTACCCCTCGACCACCAGAGGGCCAACTCTTCCATATTATGACGTGCAACAATCCCAACAAACAGCATATTTGTACCTTGGTCTTTATTGTGAAATATGAGACAATGTAGGCTACGGTGAATTATTGTAGAATCCACAAATAAATGAATGATACTTTATTCAAAACGTCTGAAAACACATAAGAATGGTAGTTTCATCCTTCTTTCTTTTTTATTTTAGGTATCCAGGCCGCTCAGCTTATCGGATCCTGGTCGCTGAGAGCAGGGTCTGCTGCGGTCGTGTCCGGCTGTGAAGACTCTGTGGCGTTTGGAGGAGCGACGCTGACGATGACCGGCTTGAACTCTTTCCAGGGTTTGGTGGGACAGTTGAGCAGTGTGCGTTGGGTTGTGCTGATGCTCTCCTTGGATTCCTTGGAGGATTCTTTGACTTTTTCTGGTTTTTGAGGCATGATCCTAAGAGGAGACCAGCCTGGTGGCCGTTTAAATCGTGCAACACTCTGAAAACAAGATGTTGGGCATTTACTGAAAACCTATTGCAATGCTGTGAAAATTACTTAAATTGTTTAATAAAAATAAATGATTGATGGGGGGCTCACCTTAGTAACGACTGTCTGACATTCAACATGCACTTCTGGCCCCTCGTGCCTCCAAGGAGCCACATCCACAGTAGAGTTACACTGCAAAACCTCCTAAACAACAACTTTATGTGAGAGGCTACAAGTACACAAGTGCACATTCCTTAATTTTTTTTGCATAAATAACTTCATTTGAATTATTCTGAGCACAGTTTTTATATAGAACTTTCTTCGAGCGATTCATTATAATATACATATATGTGTATATGAGTTTTTTTCTTAATGTTTTTATTCAGCAACATCTTTATAGTGCTACAAAATGTTTCTATTTCAAATAAATGCTGTTCTTTTGAACTTTCTATATTTTCTAAGAATTTTTAAAAAATAAATCACGGTTTAAACAGAAATATGAAGCAGCACAACTGTTTTCAACATTGATAATAATCAGAAATGTTTCTTGAGCAGCAAATCAGCATATTATAATGATTTCTGAAGATCATGTGACACTGAAGACTGGAGTAATTATGCTGAAAATAAAGCTTTGATCACAGAAATAAATTACATTTTACAATATACTCACATAGAAAACAGCTATTTTAAATTGTAATAATATTTCACAACATTACTGTTTTTACTGTATTTTTGACCAAATAAATGCAGCCTTGGTGAACAGAAGAGGCTTCTTCTAAAAACATTTAAAAATATCTTACAGAAACTCAAAAGTTTTGAATGGTAGTATATTTTGGCCTTTAGAACAGTATTTTAATTAATCAAATATGTGCATTGGCTAATACATAAAATAAATAAATAAATACTGTACATGAAATAAGTGAATTAATTTCCGCATATTTTGCAGAAACAGAGTGATTTTGGGCGGTACCGTTTTTTCCTGCATTGGGTGGCACTCTTCAGTCACCACTTTGAATTCTGCCCTGGTGCAGTTGCTCTTCTCAATCAAAAACTGCAATTTATACCTGAATCCAGCAACCACCTACACACAGAGAAGATCCACAACATTAATCTTGATGATCTTGAGCTCAACCAGTCTACATTTGACCAACTGCAGCCATCAGCCCAATCAAAAACTGTCCAGTGGATTAGATGAGGTGATTTCACATTAATATTTGTGCATCTGGAAGACAACTCTACCCAAAGTCACTTTATATTGCATTCAGGCCATTGGTCTTATCAGTGAACACATTCCCTGGGAATCAAACAGCTGAGCGAAAAGAAATCATTTACCTGTTTTGTTGCCAATGTCAAGTCCTTAAAGATGAAGAAATGCGCGTGATTGATCATGCCGTTGGCTTTCGACAAAGAGTGAATGAGCGGTTCTCTCAGTTCTTCATGATATAAATCGATCTTTTCAGGGCAGCCCAGACAAGGGGCGACTTTAGAGGAAGCAGATGGCTCAGCTGTTGAGAAAGTTTGTGAGTAAAATTTGATATATGCTTTGATAGAGGCCATACTTAAGCTCTCAACATTTTAAAAATATTGTTTAATTGATAAATTGCGATACTGCACAAAATTCAAAAGGGAGATCCACCAATCAGTATAGTCAGTGTTGGAAATGGAAATTGCACATTTAATCACAGTTTTTGTAAATTTTGAATGTTTTATGCAAAGACCATACATAAACAGTATAATAATATACCATTTTTTTAATCCAATTTTATTGGCAATGCTTTATGGTAGGAGTGCACAGTTCTGTATCTTGTATGGAAAAAAAGTGAGTCAGATTTATTTATATAACGCTTTTCACAATACACATTCTTTCAAAGCAGCTTTACAGAAAATAATGTTTATATCTATAATATCTTAATATGCCTTATATAATATACACTGAACAAAATTATAAACGCAACACTTTTGTTTTTGCCCCCATTTTTCATGAGCTGAACTCAAAGATCTAAGGCTTTTTCTAAGGCTTTTTCTAAGGCTTTTTTTGGTCACACCAGATACTGACTGGTTTTCAGACCCCCCCCCCCCAATACAGTAAAACTGCACATTTTAGAGTGGCCTTTTATTGTGGCCAGCCTAAGGCACACCTGTGCAATAATTATGCTGTCTAATCAGCATCTTGATATGCCACACCTGTGAGGTGGATGGATTATCTCGGCAAAGGAGAAGTGCTCACTAACACAGATTTAGACAGATTTGTGAACAATATTTGAGAGAAATAGGCCTTTTGTGTTCATAGAAAAAGTCTTAGATCTTTGAGTTCAGCTCGTGAAAAATGGGGGCAAAAACAAAAGTGTTGCGTTTATAAATTTGTTCAGTGTAGTTACAATTTATGACGATACAAGCAATCAGGCAGTTGAGATTTGCTATATAGCATATATTGCTTTATGTGATTGTACTGTATGTATGCAGGTAAAGTATTATATATTCAACTTTTAATATATCACTGAGCGATAATATAATTTACATCTCTTGTTTATATAAAAATTTAAGCAGTTGAGATTTGCTATATAGTCCATAAGCTAAACATGAGTGTATCGTTTGTATCCAGGTAAGGTTGGACTTAATTCATTATTAATTTGTTAATTATTTTGAGTTGTTAATTCATTATAGTGATATTGAGAATTATGAATTCTCTGATGCGACTGGAGTCTTCATCTCATGTGAATGTACATGATTTTAAAGTAATTTGCCACAAAAGCCCTGCAAAGGCAAAACCCAGTAATGATGCCAATACTAGAACTGAAAAAAAGGGCTTCAAAGTTTTCAATTCTGATCTATTTTCAAAAAAACTTTTCCTGAATCTGAGGGAGACAAGACCAGACAATTCATTTTGTAGTTACCGTGGTTTGAGTTTTAAGGTCAGAAAAGTGATATTACTTTCTTTTGAAAACTTTTAATATGGAAAAATGACTGTGTGCGTGTAACTGTAAAGTAAAAATGGATTAAACGTCAGTTATTACAGCCATAACACAGCATGTGACATACCTGAACAGTCATGTAACAGTAACTCTTGACCTGCTTCTTCAAACCGGACTTTCGCGTGACAGATTACGAGTGCCTGAGGAACCACAAACTATACATGTACAGTACTATAATCACGGCCAAAGCCTGCTGTTAGGCACTAATTACCAGTGTTGGGGGTAACGCATTACAATTAATGCAAATTATGTAATCAGATTACTTTTTCAAGTAACTAGAGTAAAGTAACGCATTAATTTTAAATTTACAATGAAATATCTGAGTTACTTTTTGAAATACTAACACAAGTTACTTTGCTGTCCCATTTATGCGCTGACATCTCTCCTGTCGCTATGTTGAGAGAAATCTGGAGTGCAGAGGAACAGACATTGTCTTCAGCCTGAGGCTTTTTGTTATTAAAAAGCAAATAAGCAAGCCCAGCTCATGTGATAAAAAGTAACGCGAATGTAATGCATTAATTTCCATAAAAAGTAACTAAGTAATGCAATTACTTACTTTTTATGGATTAACACAATATTGTAATGCATTACTTTAAATGTAACTTTCCCCAACACTGCTAATTACAAAGCATTTGATTGTGATTGGAAACATTTTTGTATAATTAACGCTAAACTGTATAACTGATACAATTTACTGTTGCACCAGGTACTTTAGATTTCCTGCACAATTGTTTGTTTAGCAATGATGAATGTATATTATCATGTAGATGAATTCATAAGATCTCACCTTATCTGCTTCTTGCAGATAGTCACATTCATGCCAAGACTTGTCTCCTCCTGCGGGACAATCTGTCTCTCTGCTTGTGAACCGTACGAACACAACTTCCGCCGTTTCATTCTGAGCCTGTGAAAATGACTGTATTATATTACATTCTTAAAAATAAAGGCTCTTTACTGGCATTGATAGTTCTATGAAGAACCTTTAACACCCATGGAACCACTATAGGTGCTTAATGGTGGAAAAAGTTCTTTAAATGATTAAAATGTTCTTCATACTAAGAAAAATGGTTATTGTAAGAACTGCTAACTGAAAGGCTTTTTGGGGAACCAAAAATGGCTCTTTTGCATTGCTACACTCTTAAAAATAAAGGTTTCAAAAGAGTTTTTTGCAGTGATGCCACAGAACCATTTTTGTTTCCCTAAAGAACCTTTCAGTGAACAATTCTTAAAAGAACCATTATTCTTAGCATGAAGAACATTTGAACAATCCTTTTGTGCATTGATAAGGTTCTATTGATGTTTAAGATTCTTCATGGAACCTTCAATGCCAAAAAAGAACCTTTATGTTTAAGCGTGTAAGAGAACCTAGAGTTGCTTGGAGCTGAAATATTCTACAATGCAAAGAGCAAAACTACATCCTACCTTTGTAGCCTCCAGGATTTCATAGAGAGCCAGCTGAGAGCCTTCGGTTAATATCTTATTATGCGTGGAAAGTGTTAAATTCACAACATTTTCCACACGTTTATCATCACATGGAATTTTAATGTCAGTTTGTGCATGTCCTCCAGAAGAATAAAGCCAAGCTAGCGCAAAAACCGTCAAGATCTTGTCCTGCGTCATTGTGCTCTTCTGAAAACCCAACAGTGTTGGAGTGAGAGGGTTCAGAAGTGGACTCTATCCACCTCTGTAATGATTTACTCACTGCTAAAAAGCTCTATTCTGTGTCTGTATCTCCAGCTGTCCAAATATGGTACGGTGGTATTCAGCAGACGTAATGCAAATGTTTACTCGTCTGAGATGCTCTCCACAACACGCACACTTCTCTGAATCACCGCTCCAATGATAAGAGACCTTCACTGAGACCTCTACATGATGGTGCACAAATTTACATCAGATCACAGTTTTAACATTTTATTTTAATAGACAATCAGTTCCAAAAAAATCAATCCAGAGCGTTCCATGTGTTCTGGACTCAAACACTGGCTATCAGGACAAAAGAAAGTGTATGCAAGTCCAGATTGTCAACAAATAGATTATCGATTACAGTATGTATTGTTTTTTTGGATTTACTTGACTGTTTTATCTCAAGTTTTCATGTTAGTTTATGTTACACAAAGTATTTTTCAAAGAAAAGCCCAGTGCTTCAAAACAGAGACACACAAGCGGTGTTAGAATGCAAAGTTGTGTTAAGTAAATTGACAAAAGCAGCAGTGTGTATTTAAGGCCATACTTTGTCCCCTCTACCTTTGACCTGTGCTGTGTGTTTTCCTCTCATGAAATTAAAGACATGATCTCGCATCCAAATTCAGTCTCTGCAGAGTTAGTATTTCAACATACCAAAGAGAATTTACTAATAAACAGATAATTTCATACATAAAAAATGTGCATTTTTAATAGAAAAATCATGTAAAATGCTACAGTAAAAAAACTAATTAAAAGTTTTTATAAAATAATAAAATGTATTAATTAACTTTGTCAACATATATTAAGTATTCATATTATATTTAACAAGAAAATAATTACATTAAACTTTTTTTTTTCTATGTAAAAAGCAGTCACTTTGATTTACTCTGAAAAACATCAACAGGATTTTCTCAGAAATGTGTGATGCATCATATTGAATTATATTTTTTATATTATTAAATTTTTTTTTTTTTTAGTTATGTGCTTTGGAGAGTATTATATTTAATACATTATAAATTAATTATTAATACGGAAATATAACTGACATCCCATAATGTCTGAAAGGTTGTCACTGTTGTTTCTGTACATTTAACCAATGTTGGGGGTAACACCTTACAAGTAATGTGTCACACACACTGGGAACAGGGAAACGAGGAGGTGAGGAACTTCAAACAACATAGACTTTTAATTACCACAACTCAGGGATCGCTGGAGACACAGGAAAACACGGAAGCACATTAAGACGGTCTGACCGGACACAGAGGTAAGGAAACACAGGGCTTATAAACTGGGGACTAAACTAGATAATTAACAATACAGGGCTAGGAACTAATCAACTAAATATCACAAAACGAGGAACGGAACTGGAAGTCCAAACAAGGGCACGAGAGGAGGGGAAACAAGACACAGGACTGACATTATGCCCCCCCCCTCCGGAAGGCGCGTCCTCGCGCCATACACCATCCAACGGGGAGGGGGGGTGGTCACTCTGGAGGCCTCCAGGGACCAGGAGGCAGGACTACCAGTCTCCAGGGCGGCGCCCGTTCCAGGAGCCATGGCGGATCAGGGGACTCTGGAGGCCATGGCGGGTCAGGAGACTCTGGAGGCCATGGCGGGTTCCAGGAGCCATGGCGGATCAGGGGACTCTGGAGCCCATGGCGGGTCCGCCTCCAAGACCGCGGCCCCAGCCCCCACCTCGGTCTCTCCGGCTGGAGCCCTACTACCCCCCCAAAAAATTCCTTGGGGAAAGTAGGGGCTCGATCGGGCACTTGAGTGTGGTGTTGAGTGTCGTAGACATAGATACTATCATGCAAGAAAAATTTCAGACTTCGTCTGACAATAAAGTGTTATCATCATCATCATCATCATCATCATCATCATCATCATCACTTGAGGGTGCTCAGGAGGCGCGGGCTCTTGGGGGCGCTCGGGCAGCGCGGAAACCTCGGAAACTTGGAGGCGCTCTGCCAGCGTGGAAACTTGGGGGCGCTCTGGAAACTCTTGGGGGCGCAAACTCTTGGGGGCGCTCTGACAGCGTGGACACTTGGGGGCGCTCTGACAGCACGGAGCTGGACGGGACCAGCGAAAACGTAGGAGACGCAGGAGGGCTGGACGGAACCAGCGGAGACGTAGGAGGGCTGGACGGAACCAGCGGAGACGCAGGAGACGAAGGCGAGCTGGACGGGAACAGCGGAGACATAGGAAGGCGCTTGCGAGGAGCGGGCACAGGAGGGCGCTGTCGAGGAGCGGGCACAGGAGGGCGCTGTCGAGGAGCGGGCACAGGAGGGCGCTGTCGAGGAACGGGCACAGGAGGGCACTGTCGAGGAACGGGCACTGGGATCCATGACATCCCCTCATAGATTACCAGTATTCCTACCGGCACGTGAGCCTCCGTCAGCGGGCTTACCATACTCTCTGCAGGTGGGCTTGCCATACTCTCTGTCGACGGGCTTGGGTTGGCCGCGAACGGCGGCTGACTTGCGTTGGCCACGGGCGGCGAACTTGCGTGGGCCGCAAACGGCAGCGGGCTTGACTTCGGAGCCGCAGACAGCGGTGGGCTTGGGAGCGCCATGAACGGCGGGCTTGGAAGAGCCGCGGGCGGCAGACTTCCGTTGTCCGCTGATGGCGGCTGTCTTGCGTTGGCCACGGGCGGCGGTGGGCTTACGTTCCCCGGACAAACCTTGCGGGGAACTAACCTCAGCCTCCTCTTCGGTATTGGTCCGGTCATCTGTCACACACACACTGGGAACAGGGAAACGAGGAGGCGAGGAACTTCAAACAACATAGACTTTTAATTACCACAACTCAGTGATCGCTGGAGACACAGGAAAACACGGAAGCACATTAAGACGGTCTGACCGGACACAGAGGTAAGGAAACACAGGGCTTATAAACTGGGGACTAAACTAGATAATTAACAATACAGGGCTAGGAACTAATCAACTAAATATCACAAAACGAGGAACAGAACTGGAAGTCCAAATAAGGGCACGAGAGGAGGGGAAACAAGACACAGGAAGTAACACATTACTTTTAAATTCCTTTTTCAAATAAGTAATGCAAGTTAATTGTTTTCCAATTTATACACTGACAGATCTCCTGTCCTTCAGCTTGTGGCTTATTCATTTCACTTTTGGTGTAAAAGAGTCTTTACCTTTGCTTTGGTGACAAAAAGTAATGCAAAAGTAACGTAATGCATTACTTTCCATAAAAAGTAACTAAGTAACACAATTAGTAACTTTTTATGGAGTAGAGCAATATTGTAATCTATTACTTTTAAAGTAATTTTCCCCAGCACTGCATTTAATAGTTTTGAAGTGTTGGTAATTTGTCCTTTTCCTGTATTTCCCATCTTGCCGCGTGTGCCGTGTGCGTCACTCAAAATGAGGAATATCAAGCAAAATATTCAAAATACTATTATTATCAAGCAAAATATTTAAAATATTCAAAATGATTTAAAAATGAAGCCATCAGCTTGTCTTTAAGGATCTTTTAAGAGGAATGCTCATTGTGTGAGATGTACAGATGTCCATTTAGAGGTCAAAATGATCCAACATTGCATTTTTGGCATCAAAATGAATACCTGCTTTTAAAAAAAAATAAATAATAAATAAATTGCAATCTACATAGTCAACTTTATTTATTTATTTATTTTTACTTTTAAGCACACACAAGAAGTCTTAATAACGTTTAATTCAGAAACTGAAAACATGTTTGTCAAGTCATTTTTTACATGAACTGCATTTTTATGTTTTACAACAAAAAGGTGTTGCATTCTTCCAGATATGTAATGATTATTGGTAAGATAATTTTCAAATTAAACTATAACAATATGGATTGCACTTCCTCATTTTTTTTTACTCACTTAAAAAAAACAAAAAAAAACAAGAAACTTGAACAAACACACACACACAAACACACACACACACCCAAAGTGGAAAGAGAAGTAAAAAAAAAGTAAAAAAAAAAAAGTCAACAGAGCACAAAAAAGTGTGAACAGATGTGTCTGAGTGATCTGCATCATTCACACATTACAAAAAGCAAAAAATGACACACTTAAAACGGTTTTATTCCATTGTGTCCTAAAGTGCTGTTTTTAATAAATGCTCTCATATTTTCAGTTTTGTTTTCAAAACAGATGCACATGGTTGAACGGTGAATAAAGCTGCTGTTATTTGTGATGAATGTGGAAGATTTGAAATGCTCCCATACTGAAGCTCCACGAAAAATGGAATTTATTCAAGTTATTGGTAATTGAAAGAAAAAGCACTCAATTTGTAATATTCTTACATGAGGGGTGTTGCTGTGACATTGAACCCTTTGAGGCATTGAATGCATTTTGCTCCAACGAAAAAGTATGGCAAATATAAGCAACAACTGACCTGTTGGCGGCACTTAATTTTGGGCAAAAGCCTAAAACTGCACCATGAATGTCCAAACCCAACTCAACCACTTTGCCACTTTTTTAATCAAAGACTTGTCTAGATTGCTAAAACTCTTGATCTGAAATACGACTTACACCAATATAGAGTTTTTACTCATATCATTACTTGGTTTACTAATAGTGGGCTTGGCTAAAGATGCTTCCTGATGTTGTGATGAAGCATAAGTGTTCTCCTTCACTACCACACGTGCATTACTTTACTGCGGCTTCAGAGCTGATACCATAAGAGCAACTGCCCTGAAACACCAGAGCTACTTTCTCAAAATGACTCACACGAGTCGCTACATCGCTCTGCTTCTTCTGCTGTCTTCCAATCACTGGCTAGGTGAGTTGATTTGCTTTTTATTGGAAGTCAAATGGTGATTTTAATGGTAAATAATCCTACAAACTTTGGATATATTCTTACAAATGATTATTTATAATTAGAAAAATAGATTTAGAAATAGATTTAAAGTTCTAGTAAGTTCTAGCCTCATTTCTGAGAACCCAGAACAAAGCAACACTGAGTCAGTTTAACAACATCCATACTTGGTCCTGGTAGCTCTGTGTTGGTTAACACTTCATGAAATGGTGTTAAAGCCCCCGTTGTTTTGCGTTTACAGGAAGCTCTCTAGCCTCAAACCCTCTTCAACTTTCAGCTACACCAGACGAAGTTCCTGCCATCATCAAAAGTGATCCTCCCATTACGAATCTGTCCCAGAGACCCGTTCTCCAGCCTAAAGAAAGCTTGCCGCCCGAGTTTCCGTACACCTTGAGGAACCCTCAGGGCAAAGTGTGTGTGCGGGCCAGTTTGGGAGTGGAGTATGTGGTGCGAGAGAACAAAGTAAGCTTGTTATTTTCTCAGCATTTTTATTCAGCTCCTCAGCATATTTGAGCAAAGGGTGAGAAGTCACTTGGGTTTACCACCAACATGGTCAACGGCTCACCGCACTGTCAGAAAAAAACGTTCAGAACTTGTATCTTTATGGGCACAACAGTTTTACACTGGGGCAGCATCCTTAAGAGTGCACCTTTCTAATATTTTGCATTGTTCATTTCATGGCAGAATGGAACAGCCCATAATTACAGTTTTTTACAATCATTTTTGCACTAATAACAGAACCTTCATGTCATTTTTCAAAACTCTAGACACAAAACTCAAAACAGTCATTATTTGTAACACAGGCTGTCCAATGTTCAAAACTTTGCATATTGCGTTCATATCTTTAAAGAAGCCTTGCATTTGCAGAAGCATTGGTTCAAAAGCTCATTTATTATGAAATATCATAGGAACAATGCTTCAGATCACCCACACACAAGATACCCATAGTTTCACCGTGTAGTTGTTAGTACAATCATCAAATGTAGTTGTTCAAAACACATGATGCAGCTTTCATTATGGTTCTACAAATTCGTATATCATTGTAATAGACTAGAGAGAAGGCCCCCCAGCAAACATCATTCTGGGCCCCTCTCAACCGCTGGGCTCTCAACCTCTCCTCCATCTCTTGGCCAGGTTAAAGCCTGCCTCATCCAAAAATATGAATGGTTTTCATCAGCTTCCAGCTCTATCTCTATAAAGACATTTACTGTATTGTAGGAAAAACAAATACTGATAACAATGTTATAGAATTTTTTTTTTCTCCCAACAACAGGCACCTTGAAACTGATCATACCTGAACATACTCAGTCCTCAGTTGCTTTCATAATCTAAACATTTAATATTGTTCATCATTTTCCATAAAAACTATGCTTCAAGAGTAATGCAACAGTTATGTAGCATTTTGAGCAGTTGTATCAATTGATAGTTAGATCATTGTAATGAAATGAATAGACACTCAATTCAGATGTAATGTGTGAGTTGCATTTTGAAATAGTAATACTTTGATGTTAAGTTGTGTCATTTTGAACCGGTGATTTTAGTTCAATGAACAAAAGATCTTTGGTTCATGTGTATTGTATCCAAGCATTTGGAAAAAGTGTTAAGTGTTTTGAAAAATGTGCATTTTGATCATTGGTTGTGAATTATGTGTCTAGAGTTTTGAAAAATGATTGTAAAAAACTGTAAGACAAACTATAAAGTGAAAAACATTATTTTTAGTAAGTAATCCTGTGTAAGAAAGAAGTGCTCTTAATTGTATTGAGTGTGCACTTAGTGAACCTCAAATCTTAAGTTTGTTTTAAAAACACTGCTTGCAAATAATGTAATATTAATGGAATAAACAGCCACTTAAGTGTACTTAAGTATACTTCCGTATACTTTTAACAAGTGCACTTTTGTTATAATGTCAAATTAAAATTTTCTTAAAAGTGTATTTTGAATGCTATAATAAGTACACTTATTTTGATGCGTCAACAACATACTAAAATACATGTAAAATACAAGTCATTTTAACTGTAGTGTCTTAATCAATATTACATTTAAAGTGTATATTTTATGCGTATATTTAAATACACTACCTGCAAAGGTTTCAATAGAAATAGCACAAAAGTATATTACTTAAAATGTACTTAGTCCTACTTAAGTGGGTAAGACAAAAACACTTAAATGTTCAGCTTAATATAATAGAAATTTAAACTATGACACATTTTCATTTAATTGCACTTAATATGCAGTTAAATATCTGAAAACATTACATTAATTTGCACTTAAACATATTCTTTAGATGTATGTTATTACAATATTAGTAAAAGTATGCTAAAGTGTACTTCTTTTTCATAAGAGAAACCTTTTGAATAAACAGAATATTATTAATGTATTTATTAGCCACAGGAGGTGCGTAGACCCCTATAATGTTTGTTCATGTCATGTTCGACAAAACTGCTCTTATAATCTCTAGCACAGCCAGTAGATCAACTTCAATTTTCCCTTTTTTTTCCCCAATTTCTTTTACACTGTACATGCATTCAGCCCACTCGACGTGTGCAACGTCAAACATACTGACGTCTGTAATAACGGTAATGTTTTGTACATTTTTTATTTTAATTAATAAATGTATTATTATTATTAGTAGTAGTAGTAGTTTATTTATTTATTTTTTGCTGTTATGCCAACTATTTCTGTGCAGTCACACCAAATTTGAGTGTGACTCAATGTTTTTTCGGGTTTTTTATATTGTTAATTTTACAGGATTTCCATACTAAAATGATTTTGATCCAGTAATCAGACCGTATTCCACACTTGTATTGCAGAAGAACTATTATTTCAACGTGAATCCCAGCATAACACGAGTCACAGGATACTGTGGGAGCCAAAAAACTGTTCTCTCACTGGAGTTTGATGGTGGATATCTGGAGTTCACTTTCATGAAGGTGCCTACAGTAGCTTTCATCACTAAGAAAAGTTTTTTCTTTCAGGTTAAACATGTACAAAACAAGCAGCCTTAATCAATATGCAATGTAATACCCCCCCCCCTTCCAGGAAGGTGATCTCTCCTATGTGAATACTGTCAAAGGTCTTCTGAGACCTGTTCCCCCTTGTAAAAGTTGCCAGAGTAAGTATAAATTACACTACAACCTTTACAAAAAACATTAATGACGCACTTACGAATATTTTTGTCCTAAAAAAAATATTAATATTTTACCTGGGGCTTGACAATTAAAAGATAAAGTGTGGCAAAACCTGAATTTCTCTTACTGTACCTGTCGAGAAGAAACTCCACAGATCTTAATTAAGACCAAAACATTCCATCAAATTCCTCCATCTTGTAAAAACAACCAATTTTTACCCTTGTTTTACACCGTTTTCTGTCTCTGTGTATTTTGGCAAGCCTTCAAATTTATGTTGTTGTTTTTGTTCCATCTAGTTAGTTTCGTTTTCTATTGTGAAACAATGGCCCGGGTCAGCATTGCCACCTTGTGGCATAACCGATTAGTGCAAAACCATGTCAATGCGCATGTGAAACCTGCGTGTACAAAGTTACAAAAATCGGTTGGTGCGCATACAGTACACACATACTATTCTGGTGACAAAATTTGCATCACGTGCACTGTACGCAGACCCTCGTCTGCGCGTAAAAACCGAAGTATACTTTGGTTGAGGTGGAAAGAGACAGAACAGACTGTTCTAATGGTACAATTATGTGACAACAATGCACTAAAAATAAAAGCTTTTTCTTTGCGTCTTCACATACATTTGATAATGTTGTCAAAATGATCCCTGTAAATGACTAAAAGCACTGTATTATTTATGCCTGGCCAATAGGTAGCAATGTCGCTTTGTAAAGAAAGACTACACACCTGCGCACAATAGCTTGTAATATGCATGTGCATGACATCACCATTTTCACAAATTCACGCTTTTGCGGTTTACATAGAGAACGTGTCGATATAATTTAATGTGGAAGGTGGACGAGGCCAAAAGTCTTAAAAAGGAATGCATTTGACCGTGTCAACACACACTCTTTGTCCACGTTAATGTGACAACTCGCACAGCAACCAAATTAAATTGCTGTATTTGAGACTATATTTGCATATGTGACACAATGGTACATTGGTGTATACCAGTGTTGGAGAAAGTTACTTTTGAAAGTAATGCATTACAATATTGGGTTATTCCCTAAAACAGTAACTAATTACTTTTTAAGGAAAGCAATGCATTATGTTAATTTTTACTGGGCAGGGCTTGCTTGTTTTTTAATATAAAATGTTCTTCTTTTACAAATGTAAAAACCCTTTTTTATAACAAAAGTGAAATGAATATGCCCCAGGCTGAAGGAAATGTCAATTCATGTCTGTACAGTAGAGGGCGCAGCTCAAACAAATTGCATAAAAAATATGATGCAGGAGAAGAAAGTGAAACACTATTCAGCAATAACAAAAATGAAACACAAATGTGTCATTTTTGCTTAGTATGGTTGAATTGGATCATCGAAGGTCAGTAGCAAAGACATTGGTTAATAAATTGCGATTAAATAAATAAATTATATTTGTCTTATTTAACATATTTAATTACTGCAGTTTTGTATAATATTCTGAGTTTGTATTTGACTGTTTTTATTCATTTTGAGGAATACTGAATCTGTTTTTGTGCAGGTGAGATGAGTAAATATATATGCATATTTAGTCTAGAACTACAGTAACCATCACAACGCCTCTTCACTTACTCCCGATTTCTCTCAACATGGCAACATGAGGGCTGTCAGTCAAGACATGGGAAACAGAGTAACTGGGGTTACTTATTTGAAAAAAGTAACTCAGATATTTCCTTCTAAATTAAAAAGTAATGCGTTACTTTACTAGTTGCTTAAAAACAGTAATCTGATTACGTAACTTGTGTTATATGTAAACAAACATCAGATGCCTTTTTAACACAGGATTTTATAATGGTACACTGGTATGCATGCACGTAAACATCAAATGTTATATTTGCTAATGAGGGATAATATATCAGTACGTTGTGTGTGATGTCAGTCTTATGTCATGATTTGTCATAGCCTTTTTAGTTGTTTAGCTCAACATTCTTTCTCAGTTAGAATAGTCTTAATTTACATTGTAACATTAATTAATTTACACTAGCACATCAGTAAAGCAATGCCACAATAACCGAATAAAGGATTAATATGTGGGTTAACCTAGAGGAAAATCTGCTTTAAAAAGTATTACACAAACATGGCCAGAATGTGCATGCGTTGAGAGACATATTCAAATCCGTTGTCTTAACATGGTAAAATTGTGTGTCTTTACAAATACTAAAGAAGCACAGCGAAAACTGATGCTTTAACATGGTCAGAATCTGCGTGTCTACACACACAAAAGAAACACATTAAAAATGGCCGTGTTAACGTGGATGAACAATATGTATTGACAATAGACAAAATTCTGTTTAAAGACTTTTGGCCCTGTCCACCTTCCATATTTTTCAAACGTTTGTGTTTTCAGCCCCTCAAAATGCTGTGGTCAGGAGATAAACCCCTGAATGCCACATTTATGGTGGTTAATGAACAATAAACTGGGTTAAGAGAATGTATTTTGACAAAAAAAATCATACAAAATTCACCTTTAAGACATCTCATACATTTAATCCACAGATAAAACCTATGTAGGAGTTGTAAACCATGAAAAGCTATTCAAAGCAAAAAAGGGCCTAAGCTTCCAATGCAAGTCTCAGACAACTCTGATACTTGCAAGCTACTTCAGAGTCAAACTGGTGCCACTGCAGATTCAAGCCTTTGGTCTGGCTAATGGAGCGTTTGGAAAAGGTACATGCACTTCACATTGTAGACCATAGAGATGGTATTTTTAACTACGTATATACATTTAAACACACAAATATTGTTAACTTGTTTACTTAAGAATAACATGATTTCTCACATCTTGATTTCAGAGGTTGAGTGCTGGGATGATTACAACAAACGCATGATCCCCATTATTCTGGGTGCTGTAGCTGCAGCCGTTTGCCTCATTGCCATTCTGACGTATGTGCTCGTCAGAGAACGCCACAACCAAGGCTACGAACAGCTCTGAGACTCTAGACGTGTATTGTGAAGATGAATCATAAGATTTAATTATGTTTTACATTGCGTGGATATTGCTTTACAGTTTTAAATGATCTCAGTAAACAATTAAAATGCAATTGACGTGAAATACTGTTGAAAATGTGTTCATTGTAATGCAAGAGACTTTTTAGAGATGGTCATTCTGATGTCTGAAAATTTTGAATCATGACAAGATATGTACATTAAAGGGAATGGTTATGATAAGTGCAGGTTTTATATGTGAATATGAAACACTTTTTGTAAAATGCCATTGGAAAAAATGCTGATTTGCTATGCTGACACTGAGTGAAATGTAGAATGTTGTGGAGAATGAACGTTTAGGCTATTAGTTTTTAACATAAGATCAAGTTCCCATTTTGGCAACACATCAGTGACAACATGCCCCACTACTTTGTCTTTGGCTTTTTCATAAGTAAGGCTTGTACAGAAAACTAAATAAATAAATAAATAAAAATAAATAATTTTAAACTAAATTTACCCTGAGAAATATTCCATATTATTTTTTACCAAAAAAGTACATACCTGGATGACAAAGCTTTCCGCGAGATTCTGAAGTGGGCATCCAAAGGACACTTTAAGATCCCATGAGGCCTTGGGAGAGGAGTTGAAGTGACGCAGCTGATGATAGGTGACATAACATGACAACATTCCTATTACACACATACATTTATACTACATAAAACATACTTTTAATAGTTGCTGAGTAATGTTTTTATTAATGTAAATAAGTACTCACTCTGAAATTAGGCCTATATGCTTTTGGACGGAACCTTATTATTTCTGTCGGGACCGATTTCGCGGGAAATTGCGTACACACGTCATTGGCCCGCGAGTGAATATTCATAAACAGAAAAAAGTAGCGCAGCTTGTGAAGCTGAGTTTGTTGTCACAACAAACCAGAATAGAAAACGGCAAAGCTATGAGAAATCACTGGTTGTGAAAACATAACACAGAACAACAACAACAAAACTTTATTTATTCATCCATCTGCTCAGATAAGATGTCCAATAGTCTATCCGTGAGCACTAGTAACGTTACACGGAACCATATTCCTCCGCGCGGAGACGAATGTTTTTATTTTTAATCGTATAGGGTCAAAAATTAAAACTGTTGTAAATATAAAATTATGTTGTTAAGTATATTTTTTAAAAGTCCTAATAATAAATAAATGTAATAAAATAATAAATGTTACCTCTGTGAAACATTTTATTTATTTTAGTGAAGGCGCGGCATATGTATTATCTTAAAAGACTTCATATCCCACAATCCTCACACACATACGTCAGTCCCCGCCTCCGAGCCCCCACTTCTGATTGGCTGCTGTAAGTATGGGAAGGTGACGAGGACAAACCTACTGCGTTTGCTTTTCCAGCGGGTACCCGTAGCATCACTAATATTATCGTCTTAACAGGGAATAATTAAACTGGGTATAAATATTTGGAGGTGTTCTATCAAATTCATGAGAATGAAGCTGTGAAACCCACGAAGTATATGAAATTAACGCGCTGAGTCGTGTAGTTACACTTATATATGCTAACACAGTGATCATGGCTGCAGTGTTTCTGAAAACTCAAATCAAAAGAACTACAAACAAACACCTGCTATAAGTGACCAGCTACTTTATTATATAATATAAATAAAACACATATATAGGTGTTCATCAAATCCGGCTGTGTAAATCAGAACAGTTTGCACTAATATCAGTCGATCTGTCATTAGATATGACATTCAAACTTTGCTTGAAGTATCATATTTCTCCTTTATCTTTGTGAATGCTGATGTGAAATCATATTTTAGGGAAGAAAATGCTGTTATTGTTAATGAATGTATATTTGGTGCAAGGTGATTGAAGATGAGGTGTGCACAGTTATGTGTGGAAAGTTTTGCAGTAGCTGGGTCGTTAATACTGTGTTATTTAGCACCTTTCAGTTATTAATATGCATGGTTTCACATTAAACGGAGAGGTCACCTCTGCAGATGAATTTGCCCTTGTCAGCAGCACACTGACTCCATTCAGACTATTTACTAAACACATGAAGTAAGATCTTCTGCTCTCTTGACTTTAGGACACTGATCTGGACCAAAGGATCCATCAGACATGCATCTGTGGGTAAGATCTGTTATTTCAGGTTCACTTATTGTTATTACTTATAATGATTATAGGTGATGTTTCTCTATATACAGGCCGGATTGAGAAAGTCCTCATTGCTAACAGAGGAGAGATAGCATATCGGGTGATGCGGACGGCTAAGAAGATGGGTGTTCGCTCGGTTGCGGTGTACAGCGATGCAGACAGACATGCCATGCATGTGGCCATGGTGAGGAAAAAATGGACACTGATAAATATAACAACTACATACATTCTCTTTTCAGATATTTGAGTCTGATCACAGGCAGATAATATAGTTAATATAATGTAGTTATATACACTAGCAGTCAAAAGTGTAACATTGTAAGATGTCACGTTGTAGGCGGATGAGGCATATCATATCGGGCCAGCAGCATCTCAGCAGAGTTACCTGTGCATGGACAAGATCCTGAATGTCGCCAAGAAATCCTCTGCACAGGTGTGCTTAATGTTACGATGGTTTTTAGAATTGAATAAAGGGTCAGATTTTACCTTGATAAAATCTTCTGTTTGTTTTGGGGAAGGCGGTTCATCCTGGATATGGATTCCTGTCAGAAAATAGAGAGTTTGCTGAACTGTGCAAACAAGAAGGCATCATCTTCATCGGTCCACCGTCATCAGCCATTTGGGACATGGGCATCAAAAGGTACAGTACAATTTTCCAAAAAAAAAAAAACATAGTTATTTAGCTACATAATACCATAGAAAAGCCCTAGTAACTTAGAAAATAGAATTACAAAATTACATAAAATTTAGTTTAACTAATTGCATTTATAATATTTAGTATAATACATTTTCATTTAATTGCAGTTAACTTGTATTTAAATGTCCTAAAACACTGCATTCAATTCACACTTAAATATATTATTTTGAAGTATATTATTTCTATAATAAGCTCTCTTTAAAAGTAAGCAAAAATATAATTTTTATAGTATCTACGTAGTATAGTCTTTAACATTCAGGCGAAGCTTTGCCAACGTTTAACTTAACTTTCCTTTGCTCGTTTCTAAGTAAAAGTCCCTCTTGGTGTTTGTCTCAGCACATCTAAACACATTATGTCAGCTGCTGGGGTGCCTATCACTGAGGGTTACCATGGAGAGGACCAATCAGATGCCAAACTTCAGAGCGAGGCAGCAAGGATCGGTTACCCTGTGATGATCAAAGCAGTTCGTGGCGGCGGCGGAAAGGTATTTTGTGTTTGCACTAAACCGTTCTAT
>JAFVLL020018792.1:0-10562 GCA_021397915.2 Tor tambroides
TCCACTCTGCTGTTTGTGGATAATGGAAATCTGAGTGCCTGGGGAAAGCTGTTGGCTATGTTGAAAATGTCCAGTGGGTTTTTAGATGCTCTTTTCTTCAGTCTTGGCGTTTTACCATGTTTCAAGTCGGTTTATCAGATGTTGAGTAACGTATACGGTAATAAATACTTTATTGACAAATGAAGCTTTTGCAGGGTTCAGAATTTCCCATACAATCTTTTGGCTGTAGGATGTTACGTACACTGATACAAATTTTAGTATATTATTGAAAAAAATAAAAAAATAAAAAATGAAAAAAAATTGATAACTTCACAAAAGTGAAAATTCTCATTAGTAACTTACCCTCATGCTTGGAGCCGGAAAAGCAAAGAGGTTTGTGATTTTGTGCATTAAGCATGAGGCTGAGTAAATGATAAATAAATTTCCATTTTTTGGGGGGGTGAACTACTCCTTTTTTAGTAAACTCATGAAATTAAACCATGACTGTCAATTGATAAATTAATGTGAATAATTTATAATTTAACATTCATATCTCCAAATATCTCCTCCAAGTTTACTTTTTCGTTCATACTCATTGTGCCTTAACATTTCTAAGGGCTAAAGCCCCTCTTTAATTCAAACACCCCTTTTCTGTAACTACTGTCCATTTCTAAGTGACTTCATTTACTTATATTGGTGGTATGGTGCACTTGGGTGCACTGGGGCAGTCGTAGCCTAATGGATAGAGAGCCGGACTTGTAACCCGAAGGTCGTGGGTTCGAGTCTCAGGTCCAGCAGGGATTGTAGGTGGGGGGAGTGAATAATCAGCACTCTCTCCACTCTCAATACCATGACTGAGGTGAGACCCTTGAGCAAGGCACCGAACCCCAACTGCTCCCTGGGTGCCACAGCATTGGCTGCCCACCGCTCCGGGTGTATGTTCACTACTGTGTGCGTGCACTTGGATGGGTTAAATGCAGAGCACAAATTCCGAGTATGGGTCCATAATCAGCTCACTCAGAACTCATATTTTTCGTGATGCATCTCATCCAGTTAATCAAAAGGCGATTACTCCAGTGGCTCAGTGTCAGCAGGCTAATGGTTTGTTGGTTTAAAGTAGACTTTATAGCTCTAAATAAATCTCTAGAAGCATGTTGACCCAGAGCCAACCTCCACATCAAGCAATATCAATGATCATCAATTTGATGAAGTTAACCTTGTGCTGACTTTCATATATTCATGTTGTGTCTATTTTATTTGGAAAGGCACTTCAAGAAACAACAATGTCATTTCCCAACAGAACATAATTTGCCTGCTTGAGTAATTTGTGTGGTTATACGTGTGTTAGTTGTCCAAGGACAAAACCAACAAGGTTATTATCCCCATTTATATCAATGGCAGGTCCTTTGCTGATGCAGGATAACCCAAGAGTACAATACTACAATACTAGTTAAATTTTAAATAAAGTATATGATCAAACATATATTTAAATCAATAATATTGTGACATATTCAAAATTATTGTTTTCTTTTTTAATATATTTTTATGTATATATTACATTACTCGAGCCTTCAGTGTCATATGATCATTCAGAAATAATTCTAATGTGCTTCATACTGATAGCATGTAGCAACAACAATCCAGCATGACCATTGGACTCTTATGTGCAAACAAATGAGTCTCATAAGCTGGTTCTTTTAAATGAATCAGATTTAAAGACTCACAGATCAGTTTTGAACTCATAAATAATTGGTTTGAATCAAATAACTCGATCACTGCTTCACTGAATCACCAGATTTTTTTTTTTTTTTTTTTTTTTTGGAACCACAAGCCATTAGTTTTGTACTTTCCAAAACAAAATCATCTGAATTACCATCTACTCTGACTAACGTCTATTACAATGTTTATCCTGCGACTAACAGGCAAAACTGTGCGGAACAAAGACTGCAAAAGATCTGCATTGGATTTTGTGATTCAGAAGAAAAACTGCTTTCTGTTTTCTGCTTGCTACAATTGTCATCCTCTGCCATCCAGATCACAGCACATCTATGTGTCTGTCTGCTCTCTGCTCCTAAAAAAAAATCTGAGACGAATAAAATAAGACCTTTGATATGCAAATCAATCTCTTTTCTAACCTGCTACTCATGATTTATTTTTAGCTGCCTGCTACATGAGCACAGAGGTCCCCTAGGTAACAATTTCAACTCAAACACTTTAGGGACTTTCATTTCGAATAACGCAATTTTCAGCCATTTTCACAAAAACATACAGTTGTGTCTTCAAGCAGTTTTCTGTTTATACAGTAAATGTTTGACTTTGTAAAGAAAAATGCAGACACTGCTATTTTTTTGAACAGCCTAATATTCCTTTTTGTTCACTTTCTGTAAAGTAATAACAAATTTTCTAAAGTTTTCTTCATGTTTTGATTCAGAATAGAATGTGCAGTGTTCCCAATGCATTTGTGTGTATTGAAGTAAAAGGTATTATAAGGATTTTGAGCTTTACTCGCTTTTTTAAACACACTGCTATTATTTTGAACACAACTGTATGCTCTGCCACCACCAAACAATGCAATTTATAGGTTTGCTGTCATACATATTGGTATATTTGTGACAAAGAATTGTTTCTTACAATAAGGCAGAATGTGCAACTTTAATGGCCATGGCCAATTAAATATACAAGACATGTGAATACGTATAGAGTGGCCATACATCCTTTTTTGCCAGAAAAGAGGTCAGGATTTTGCCTTTTCCCACTGACATACTCTCTACCATTCTCATACAACATGTTTTTGAATTATATTACCTTTCGCTGTTCCCGCCTTCTCAGACATAACTATTGGTTGATTGTGTAAAATGGCTGCATGCTCTTGGTCAAACTACTTTCTTAAAACCCGGACAGTTTAGGTCATTTAAAAATCTCAGCCAGGATATGTCTGGAAAAAGGAGTACATATGGGGCCATATTTTAACTAAGTGCATGGTCTGAAGTGAATGGCGCAGGTGCACTTAGGGCTTGTCCGAATACACTTTTGCTAGTTTAACGAGTAAAAAAAATGGTCGGCGTGTCAGGTGCATGGTCCAAAAGGGTTGTACCTATTTTCTTAATGATTCATGGGTGTGTTTTGGGTGTAACATGCAATAAACCAATCATCATTTTCATCTTCCATTGCCTTTAAAAGCCAGCTGCACTTGCACAATGGCGCATTCACTATTTAGATGGCGGAATTTGCAAGAGCAAAGACTGAACGTTTCTCCAGAGAGGAAACGGATTTGCCTGTGCGCAAATGTGAGCACGATAATCATTTACATTGTAATCCTTTCATTTTCAATATTTGCCATGTTTGTGTGCTGCTGCGCATCCCTGTGTGTGTAATCATCAGAGTTTACGTGCGTTGTGCACTCTCCTATAGGCGCATATTACTTACACACCCTTTAAATAAATAAAACAAATACTGCACCAATGACTTCAGACCAGTTTTTAATTGGTCAATGGCGCAATCGTTTTCAGTTGCCTCAAAATAGCAACGCGCCAACAATGAGCCTGAACACACCTAGTTTTCAGACCAACACGCCCATGGGCAAACAGATGAGCGCAAGTGCATTTGCTATTCAAACAACGTGGCACTGGACGTGAAAATGATAACTGCGTCGGGCTAAACCTAGTAAAAATACACTTGTGTCATGCCTGGCGTTGCATTGCGCTGGGTGAATGATAGGGGCCATGGTCACACTATTTAGTGACAGGAAAAATGAAATTGTTTGAAAACAGTAGGTTTAGCTAAATAGATAAAAATGCCATGAAGCCTTTCAGGTTTGCTTCCTTTTGTGGCTATTTGATGTAGGTTTTATCCCGTTTCAATTTTTTTCAAAATTAACTGATCATGGCCATATTCAATTGATGCTAGTGACTTTTTGTCCAAAAAAAAATCCTCAATTGTGTGGTGTCATTATGTGTTTGATGTGTATAACACTTGATCGGGCTGCCTCTGACATGATACCCGCAATAGCTGAAGATAGCAAGCAAGCCAACCGGATGTTGCATGCTTCTAGTGTTGGAACTTAGCAACTACAAATGATACGAAAGTGGAAATATTGAGAAAGCATTTTTTTTCTCCTTTATTTTTCTTCTCGTAAAACAAAACTCACGGCAAGAGAACCAGCTGACAACATTGATCGTCCTCCATTTGTCTTGAGTCTGTTATCTCGAGAGTCTCCATGAGATCTCGTCTCACTGTGAAAATGATGCTACAGTCGGCATGTGTGGTCTTATGGTCTGACAATCTTGTGAATCTTTCTGATTGACTCTTTAAAAAGAACCAGTTCACTAGAGTAATTTATCCCCTTATCAGATACAATGGCTCACACTTATGTGCGGGAAACACTTGTACACATGATATCTGTCAAAATTGCCTATGGACACACTCAGTGTTTTCATGTCTGTTGACTATGGCAGCTAGATATTAAATCATTGTCACAAATTTAATTTTCTGGAGTCTATACAATAACATTTACTGTTGTTCTGCAAATTTTCTCTGGCAAAATTAATAATTTCATTAGGAAACCAAGCAATCATGAATTTTGCATTAGGGCGAAAGTTTTCCCACACAAATTTTGCAATAGGCTCAGGTTGGTCACACAAATTTGCCACATTAACCAACAGAAATCTGCATGATTTGTGACTTTTGTGTGAGCTGCACTTCATGCATCACTACATTATTGACAATGGGCCCTTTTTGCCTGCAAAATTTCACTAATGTGGCTTAATATGGAAAAGGCAAGCATCGCCACTGGTGTGTGAGGATTAATAACTCAACTTTCTGATGATGATTCTTTGCAAAGCAGATGAAGCAGGTCAGAGCCAGAGCACTTCCCCAGAGTGGGCTGCATCGTTCACTGCCTTCGATACAAATGAACAAATTTCTCCCTCAGTGCATCCTGGTATTTAGTTGAGCAATATATGCATTCCTAATTAGTCCTAATATTGGTCGTAATGGCTCCCCGCTGTCCCAAAACGGTCGTCTTGACCATGTCTAGTTGCATAAAATGCCAAACTGAGATAGGCGCTACAAAATAGATGGTAGTTTTCCTCTAAATTATTCACATACACAAGTCTAGTGGGAACTCTGTTAGTGTAATGTGACAGGAGCAATCTGACAAACTCTCACTCACAGATTGTCCTCCATTGACTCGGTGGCAAATATCTCTAAGTCGTTATGCCAGACAGGCCTTATCGGAGCTGCCATTCCCCTATTTGCCCCATAAAGTGTTGCCATTTGGGTACTCAGCTGGCAAAAACACCTGCCTGGGGCTTCTTGAAGGTCAGTAGATCAAATGCAACCAAGTCTTGGAAGTTGTCCAGACCCCTTGGTTGTGCTTGGCAATCATTCTGTGTCTATGGATCAGCCAAACAGTCTTACAAGCCAACTGAGCTTGGCTAGACTGTGCCTATTCCTGGGTGTGATGCTCATACTCAGCTGCTCCATAAAAAGCAACTGAACTGATTACTTCAAAAAAAGGTTTTACGTGGTCGTTTGTTGAGGAGGGGACACACTTTTTGAGGAAATCCTCATCATGAGTCCTATTCAATCGGGAATAATTTTCACTGAGGACGTTGTCTAAAAAAATCGAATCTCATTCATGAATGTGTGTGATTGTATTATATACATATATATTTTTTCATAATGCTTCTCCTTTATTTTGACCTTCATTAAATATTGTAACTAAAGCTAAATTTCTTGTACTTTTATTACAGATTTGGAGCTTTTTAACCAACTTTCTAGGTAAAATAAATGGTGGCTGAAATCACTGCTGATATCTCATCCAATATAAAAATTATTGTAAATGTACGATATGTGTATACAGTATAGTGCATGTAATTTGAAAAAAAAAAATATTTCACATATATAAATATTCTTTACTCAAGGGTTGTTTTTTATTTATTTATTTTATTTTATTTTTTGCACACATCTACAGTAGAAGTGGAAGTAAAGAAATGAAAATAAAAATAAAAAAAGCATGAAGACTGTTTTCACAAATTTAATTTATGACAACTAGATTTTACATTTCTTTCTTTCTTTCTTTCTTTCTTTCTTTCTTTCTTTCTTTCTTTCTTTCTTTCTTTCTTTCTTTCTTTCTTTCTTTCAGTTAGTGAGAGACATTTGCAACCATTTTAGTCTCAGTCTGAAGCCTTGAATTTCTGGAACCTAAAGTTGCAGTCGTATTTACCTCTGTTTGATGAATTTTCATGAGTGAAATCCAGTCTTTTTTAACATTAATCCACGAGATCTTGAAATGTATGTGGGTGAAAAATTTCCACATGCAGATTTCACAAAAGTTTAAGTTGATCACACAAATTTGTCACATTGACCAACAGAAAGCAGCTTGGTTTGAAAGTGACAAAGTCAGTAAAGAAATTAAAATGAATGAAAAGATTGGTCTGATGAGTGTTTTAAAAAATGGTTTCGGCATCTGTTAATTGCCACCATTATTTTTTCCAAAGAGACAGTCAAATGATTATGAATGGAAGAAAGAGTGCCATCATGTCATTGATGAGTCAGACATCCATTAGTTCTACACACTTAAAAACTTTAGTCTTTCTGAAGTCTTAAAAATTTCTTTAAAATGTTCTTAATTTGATTTAATAGTTATGATTTGCATTGGCTAATTTAGTTCTTTAGAACTATATCAAATTCAATTAATGGTGTTAAAAGGAATGCAGAGCCTTGTGCATGTGACCTTCCATTACACACATCCAGACAACAAGCACTCCAATCTTTGTAATAAATACAGAAATCACAATCCCGTCTGACTGGGCACAATAAATCACAGTCATCCTCTGTTAATAATTGTAACTCAAGTTTTGTTAAGGAAAACTAATACCCTCCAAATACTATAGGCCTAATACTATACGCTATAGGCCCAAATTTGTCAAGTCCTGACATTTTGTCCCCAGAACTCAGCTCGTGCTGTATCTCTCTTGCTTATTTTGGTCACAGGTGTTATCCTCTAAAGAAGATAGAACCTTTCAGAGGTGAACCATGAGGGATATATATCAGTGGCGTGCGGTGGTGTTTTAAAATGAGGAGCCAGATATATAATAAAATAAAATCTAAAATATATATATATATATATATATATATATATATATATATAAAAATGTATGTCCCTGTTACACTTAATGTTTACACTAAGTGCAAATAGCTATAGATTGTGTTAAAGCTAGATTTTCTGCTATTTATACTACTTATTGCAAACAGTGGCAATTATCTGGACCTCAGTATTGTAGTACATTATAAAACAGTATGCAGTAATAACATGTTGAGTGTAAATTATAATTTTAATTCAAATTATTAAATGGATGTCACCTTATTGGGACAATAAATCCCTCCCTACATCTACCCTAACCCTACCCGATAATTTATGTTCAACTTTTAGATTATTTCCTTCATTATTATTGAAAATGCATGCCTTTCCGATGTGATATCTGATTTGACAAGGTAGGGAAAAAAGTCCGGCAAAACGCGGATTCGAACCCAGTCGATCACGTCAAACATGACTTCATCACGTACACCATTTGCACCACTGGAGCTATATTACGCGACAACGGTCTTTTGTTATGCTTTGTAATCATAAGTTGGTGGGCAGAGTTAGTGTAAATAGCAGCGGCCAACAAGGCAGGCTCATAGGGCTATATGCACTTGTAAATAGACACTCCCTTTTTTATTTGTGAACTGATGCTCAGCTGTTTTTTTTTTTTTTTAATAGTCAACTTATTTTCAGGTTATCGTCATAGAAGCCCTGTCACAAACATTGTCACAGGCACGAAGATACTTCTTTCATTTCATCAAGCTGAATGACTGACAAAGTCATCATGTTTTCAAGCCATTTCATGTTTCATTTTGACATGACACAAAGCAGTGATATCTAAGCGGGAGAGTTGTTTACTTGCTTTATAATTAGTCAATAATGCCATCATTTTCCTCACTCAGACTGAGAGCTCACACGAAAACAAGAGGCGGGATTTATTGCATGAACCAATCACATCCAATCATGACCGATCATATCAAATTATAGTGCGATGGAGGCATTGCCTCCTCTCACGTGATTTTCCCCCATTCATCTCAATGAGCCTCCAGAAAAGTCATGGCATGCTTTGGGGTCCCTGTAGAAAGTCAATGGACCGAAGGGAGGCATGGCTCCGCTGTAACTTTTCCTGCGGGTGTCGCTGTTGTACGGTGTTACTTTATAAAAATGAGCGACTTTTAGACTGTTAATGTCATATTTAGTCATATTTGCGCTGTTTTATTTTTGCAATATCGATTATTTTCTCATCCAATTTTGAGGAGAGGAGACACTGCCTCCGTTGCCTCCTCGGAGGAAACGCCCCTGATATATATATATATATATATATATATATATATTAAATCCACTGCTGGAGCAGATCAGCTTTAGTCTATTGTAGTGGATGTAATTCTAAGTGCTGGGACTGCCTCATAATATGCTATACATGTGATTCAATACATTGTGATGCATCTCAATATCATAATTAGACTATGATGGAAACTGCGGCACTGCAAGAGAGACACCCAGCGTTGTCTGTGAAAGAATGTGAAACTGCAGAGGAAATTGCAAACCAAATTGAGACCTGTTCTTCATTATGTACAGTTCTGCTTATAAGTTTACATACCCCTTACAGAATATGCAAAATGTTATTGATTTTAACGTTTTGAATTGGATGATTGGGATAAATTGTACTTACTTTGTCTACTGTGAAACATAAAAACAGATGAAAAACAGTTGAGGATTATCCAGGTAATGGCACACAGTGATTCAAGGGTATGTAAACTTTTGAACTGTTTGTTTTTTTTTATTAATTCAGTTATTATTTTGTCTTGCAGAGAATATATTTTAACATTTGTTATGTGAAATAGCTTCGTCTGGACAGTACTTAAAAAAAAAAAATGTGTGTGTATTTTTTTTTTAATGATCCCTCTTATTTTGTTGAAAAAATATTAAAATTTTGCATATTCTGCAAGACGTATGTAAACTCTTGAACAGAGCTTTGCCTGTAGGAGATTAAGTGAATGTACACATAAAAGAATTGTGATATATTTAAACAATTTCACATTCACAATCGTGACTGCAAAAGTCTTATAAAAAAGTAATATCAAGTAAATTTTTATCTGCCCTATGATAGTAGGAGAAGCCCCATTAAGTGATCCTGGAGTGCAAGAAATCACTAAATTGAAAAATTGAGGTACTGGGAAATGATTTTCAGCACAGCAAGCTGTATTGAGCCACTATAGAAACAACAACATTAAAAATGCACTTTGAATAAATGTCCCTGCTCTATGGGGTAATGATTTACATTTGAAACGCAGAAAAATTATACAGTGATCTCCCATGGCCTTTGCCATTTATATAGTGATGCTTTATGTATACAAATCAACAATGTGCAAAACTTTTATAAATAAATTAGAAACTCTGCTTTTGTTGCCATCACCAGCTTCAGGGATGGTGGTTGTAAGGATGAATGTAAATGTATAAAAAGATCCTAGGTTGCCTTGATAAATGTACCTTTTTCTTTTTTCCATGAGATAGCAAAATGATTATCAATGGAAATAAGAGTGCCTCCACATAATGTGAGTTAAAATTATTTTAAATACATTTACCAAAAAATAAATAAAATAAACATGACACTCTGATAATACTCTTAAAAGCTGATTTAATAGTTCCAATGGTGAATAAGTGGCAGTGTAATATAATTAATTCTTATATATATATAGAGAGAGAGAGAGAGAGAGAGAGAGAGAAGCCTTGAAACTAGAGGAGGATCTTCAGAAGTTTGTATGATCTTAAGTTTCATTGTATAATTGACTGAAACTGAACAAACAATTGAGCTATACATTATTCATAATTGACTGGCATATTTATTTTATAATTACAATCCATGCAGACAGCACTATTTAAATATTCTAACTTCTTCATGTGTATTTAATGAATGAATGAACTTTTCATCCTGTGAAGTTTTATGAATCATCCGGGTAGAACTATTCTTCCAACCACCAAAGATAAATTCATAAATAACCTGCCTGATTTCTCTCAACTGCTCTGTGTACCCATAAGTACACATGAACTAGATGAAGTGACTAGCAATATGGGCACTATCTTCTCTAATACATTAGAAGCTGTTGCCCCCCTCAAATAATTAAAAAAAAAAGGTTAGAGAAAAACGTACTGCGCCATGGTACAACAGTAATACCAATTCTCTCAAGAAAGAAACTCGTAATATTGAGCGCAAATGGAGAAAAACTAACTTGGAAGTCTTTAGAATTGCGTGGAAAAACAGTATGTCCTCCAAGCTACCAGGACCGAGCATATCCGCAAACTCATAGAAAATAACCAAAACAATCCAAGGTTTTTATTTAGCACAGTGGCTAGATTAACAAATAACCAAATGTCACCTGAACTAAATATTCCCTGACATGTTAATAGTAATGACTTTATGAATTTCTTCACTGATAAAATAGATGGCATCAGAAATACAATAACAAATGTAGATTCTACAGCATCTTGTAATTTA
>JAFVLL020018793.1:0-36774 GCA_021397915.2 Tor tambroides
ATATTATTCATTAACTCATAATCACAGTCTGTAAAGTCTGGTAACATATTTGGTCTTCGTTTGTTTTGTAGAGTTCTACTATTCTACTACTTTCTACTATTTATCTTAACAAATCATTTATTAATTATTTGCTCATGTTTTTGCAATCTGAAGTTGAGACTTTTCATCATTTGTATATATGTATTTAAATGTTTACTAATCATTCAGTACCTATTAGCAGTCATCACAATGACAAAATATGTTCCAAAGTACCTGAATTCAACCTATTTACACCTTTTTACAAATAATGTATAATTTGTTCATGTTTTTGCAGTACCCAATCTAAAGTGGAAACTGTTCATCATCTGTAAATGTTTCTAAACATTTAACTATTAATTTAGTACGTTTATGGGCACTGGAATTATAGCTACTGTAACAATGTTTGTGTAAAGGGTCATTAGTTAAGTTTATAGCTTAATGCTTGGTAAAGGCAACACACATTGTAACTTGGGTGCAAAACATGTTTTTATCGCCTCAACACTTATATTAGTAAACTACTACTGTATATCAATAAACAGGATATTCCTTGAATCATACAGCATAGGAGAAGGTAAATCAGTTTTTCAAGAAAATACTTGTTCATTTATCAAAACAATGTAATATAAACAGATTGAACTGTGTTCCCTTATAGTAATGACCCTGTACATGGTTGACCACTTAACAAACCCTTAAAGGTGCTGTATGCAGGATTTTGACTCTACTAAAACATAAAAATACTATAATATGTTTGCAGATATTTAAGAAACATGCTAAGTTAACATACTTGTTTATCTGAAAAACAATGCTACATTATTCTCCTTTGAAAATATGCGTTACGGCCCGGAAGGTCTGTATATGTTTTGGTTTGTGAAACCCGCCCACTGCCAGTTTACCCATGTATTTAGGCACGCCGGGTTGCCAGTTGGCGGAAAACACAGCTTATTTCATTTCATTCATCGTCATGTGTGCTCGTTCCTGTTGGTGTCGTTAATCTGGCAACCTGCTGTGCCTCAAGTCTGAGGAGGAGGGGCCGGGTGAAAAAAACCCTCTCCAATATTTTGAATTTGAACTGCAATACTGAGTTCAACCGCTAGATGTCAATCCTACATACAGCACCTTTATACCTACCCATATCACCAAACCTGTCCCTAACCTTACCCGTATCACACCCCAATAGCTGCAAGTGTTGAACATTGACAGAAGCTTTTAATCATTGTACGTCTGTTAAAATCATCTGCAGATTTTCAAGAAGTGCACGATCATATGAGTTTAAATTTTAATGACATTTACAAGCATTTTAATTTACATGAAGTAATAATCTGCTAATCATTAGGTTCATCAGTAAATATTAACAACCACATTATCTCAAGCAGTCGTGCAGGAATTTGTGCTCTGCATTTAACCCATCCAAGTGCGCGCACACACACAGTAGTGCAGCGAACACACACCTGGAGCAGTGGGCAGCCATGTTGCAGCGCCCGGGGAGCAGTTGGGGGTTTGGTGCCTTGCTCAAGGGTCTCACCCCAGTCGTGGTATTGAGGGTGGAGAGAGTGCTGGACATTACCTCCCCCCACCTACAATCCCTGCCAGGCCTGAGACTCGAACCTGCAACCTTCGGGTTACAAGGGGGGAAGTCTTGGCCTAATGGTTAGAGAGTCGGACTCGTAATTGAAAGGTTGCGAGTTCAAGTCTTGGGGCAGCAGGAATTGTATGCGGGGGGAGGGAATGTCCAGCACTCTCTCCACTCTCAATACCACGACTGAGGTAAGACACTTGAGCAAGGCACCGAACCCCTAATTGCTCCCTGGGCGCTGGAGCAATGACTGCTCTGTGTGTGTGTGTGTGTGTGCATTTGTTCACTACTCACTGTTGTGTGCGTGCACTTGGATGGGTTAAATGCAGAGCACCAATTTCAAGTATGGGTCACCATACGTCACGACTTTTCACTTTAATGTTTTCTTTCTTGCTAACATCTTTTAAATGACAGATAGACAGACAGGGAACTAAAATATAGGCCTTATCTATAATAGTAAAATGTAAGTACACCAAAAGTATTTTTGTAATGTTTACATTTTAAATGCTGCTGTGTCCATATTGTACATTTCAGCATCTACCCAACTGTACAAACTGTATGTTTTGTACATTGTAAATGTTATGTACTATACATAGTACAAGACCATCAGACCTGAGAAGGAGATCCTACTCTCTCGTTCATTGGTTGCTAATATAAACATTCATTGAATTGTTTTTACTGACAACTTAAGTTACTTTTCTATTGTAATAATGTGAAATAGTGTTCTTAAATTGCTGCTTCAACAGAATATTTATTTTAGTGATACATTTTCTGCAAATGTATTGATCATACAAACAAAATAATTCGATTATTCTGTGTGCTCATAATAATTATTATAAATTATATATGCTCATATAGTTATTATTATCTAATTATTACTAGTAATAATTAGACCAGTATTTTGTTCATTGCAGGGGATCTTGTGGACTGGATCACAATCCATTGAGCAGAAGGAACAGGAGCAATCAAAAAAGAGTCATCAGAGATACTTGTGGTGCATCAACTTCAGAAAATGTCTTCTCCAAATAGTGAAACAAATGGAAACAACAGAAAGAACAAAAACAAAATTATTATTAAGACTTCTGCTCCAGTAAGCTTTTTGTTACTGAGTTTTCAGGGGTTTATGGGTATAAAATTTTCATGCCCATGCAGCCATGGATGGAACGTTGTTCTAGCATCACTGATCTTAATTGTGCCTGCCTTCTTTGGTTGGATAATGTTGTCACTATTTTTAAGATTTGAAGAACAAAAAAATAATGGAGGTGGAGGGTTGCAAACAGACAGCAGAGAAAGATCTAAGAGTGAAAAATGGCTTTATTGGATGATTTGCTGTATTCCACCTCTATTGTGGTGCTGTATATTTTTCATTGATGGTGATTATTTTGCATGTTTCATGACAAACTGGAATGGACAGTACACCTGTGATAGAAATATCCATCCTAATTGTGTGAGTTGGTGCAAACCTGAATCAAACAAAGGAGGAAATGAGACTGAAAAATATAACTACACACAACAGATAAATAATATATCAAAGGTAAATACCAAGTTTTTTTTTATTTTTTTATCCTGCTCCATACAAGTTCTGAGTTTTGTCAAAGAAGCAATCAAACAGAGATCATACAACAGACCTAATATTTCAACTGAAAAAAATAAATACATAAAAATAAAATAAAAATCTGTAACACAGGACCTAGAAATCACTAATTATAAATAAATAAAACAATATTTCATAATCTATTATGTTTTAAATACCATTAAAGATAGCATAATCAAACAAAAAGACCTAATGATAAGAATGTTTTCATTAAGTTTTCATTAAGTGAAGGTAGAGAATTAAATCTCTGAAAAGTGAACAAACTTTCAAACCAAAATATTTTGGAATGTACACAGATTTTTTTTTTTACTATTAAAAAAAAACAAAAAAAACAAAAGTAGGTAAGGGGCAAGTTTCTCCAACAGAATTTGCAGGGAAATATTCCTTTCTGTCCTAAACAATTAAATGTTACTATTTATTATTTATTTCTGACAAAAACAATTGTGTTCATAAACCATTAACATACATACAACATGCATATATGACTTGTACAGTTGTTTAATTTTGTTTTTGATGTATTGATTTATTTGATTTATTTATTTATTTTAAGATAATAGGTTACCTCCTGGCCTGTGTCTTCTGCGTCCTCCTCTGGATCATAATGTGTAAGACTTGTGACAAGAACAGAACTTCAGTGCCAAGGGAGAGCACGTATAACAGAGAAACTGAGACTGTCATGATGCCCAATCAGGGCCGGCCCGTGGCATAGGCGACATAGGCAGTTGCCTAGGCCGCAAAATGACTGGGGGGCGCCGCAAGAAACTTTTTTTTTTTTCTCGGAAGAGCGCCCTCTTGTGACCATCGTGCGCTCCTACACCCATATATTAAGCAAAATGATTACTGACAGTTAACAATTTTAGTTGTAGCTGACGCTAGGTCAGTTAGGAATGACGCAGTTGTGATTTCAGGGATTAATGTTTATATTGTTTGTATCTTCATGATTTCACGATTTAAGTGTGTATTTTTGTGCATGTGTCAATTTCATAATTTTGTTGGTTTTGTATTTTATTTTCGTTGTACTCCCAGTTTGACTAAAATGGATGTCACATGACCTTTCCTGATTAATTTAACCAGTGCTCCAATTGAATCAAGTCTTATGGGGGGTCCCCACCATCGGACTTTTTTTTTTTTTTTGGTGGGGGTGGGGGTTAGTCTCGCAATATACAACTAAACAATATATTTGATCATAATATGCATAACTATATACTATTTAATGTTGCATAACAAAGAGAGATAAGCTACTATTCTTCTTTTGAATGGCTTACTCCAAGTAATACTGGATTTAGAGGGTGACAAAGATCATGATCCTTCAGAAATCATTCTAATATTCTGATTTGCTACTCAAACATTTCTTATTATTATCAATGTTGAAACCAGTTGTGTACAAATTGTTTTCAGGATTCTTTGATGAGTAGAAAGTTCAAGAGAACAGCATTTATCTTAAATAGAATCTTTTGGCATCTTCCTCTTCACAATAAGGTCAGGCGAGTTTGCTGGCCAATTAAGAACAGGGATACCATGGTCCTTAAACCAGGTACTGGTAGCTGGCACTGGGGTAGAAAGCAAGTCCTGTTGGTAAATGAAATCTGCATCTCCATGAAGTTGGTCAGCAGCAGGAAGCATGAAGTGCTCTAAAACTTCCTGGTATACGGCTGTGTTGACCTTGAACCTCAGAAAACACAGTGGACCAACACCAGCAGATGACATGGCACCCCAAACCATCACTGACTGTGGAAACTTTACACTGGACCTCAAGCAACATGGATTCTGTGCCTCTCCTCTCTTCCTCCAGACTCTGGGACCCTGATTTCCAAAGGAAATGCAAAATGTACTTTCATCAGAGAACATAACTTGGACCACTCAGCAGCAGTCCAGTCCTTTTTGTCTTTTTAGCGCCCAGGCGAGACGCTCTGACGCTGTCTGTTGTTCCTATGGCCCGCAGTTGCTGGTGGCAGGCTGGTGCAGCAGTGGCGTGAGTCGCCAGCTGAAACCCGTGTCTTGCATACGTCTGTGCGTAGTGGTTCTTGAAGCACTGACTCCAGCTGCAGTCCACTTCTTGTGAATCTCCCCCACATTTTTGAATGGGTTTTGTTTCACAATCCTCTCCAGGGTGCGGTTATCCCTATTGCTTGTACACTTTTTTCTACCACATCTTTTCCTTCCCTTCGCCTCTCTATTAATGTGCTTGGACACAGAGCTCTGTGAACAGCCAGCCTCTTTTGCAATGACCTTTTGTGTCTTGCCCTCCTTGTGCAAGGTGTCAATGGTGATCTTTTGGACAGCTGTCAAGTCAGCAGTTTTCCCCATGATTGTGTAACCTACAGAACTAGACTGAGAGACCATTTAAAGGCCTTTGCAGGTGTTTTGAGTTAATTAGCTGATTAGAGTGTGGCACCAGGTGTCTTCAATATTGAACCTTTTCACAATATTCTAATTTTCTGAGATACTGAATTTGGGGTTTTCATTAGTTGTCAGTTATAATCATCAAAATTAAAAGAAATAAACACTTGAAATATATCAGTCTGTGTGGAATGAATGTATACATTATACAAGTTTCACTTTTTGAATGGAATTAGTGAAATAAATCAACTTTTTGATGATATTCTAATTATATGACCAGCACCTGTATATAGCACAGAAACCGCACAACGAGCACTCCCTTTATAATTACTAAAAAGCTGTCACTCATCTTCATCGAGATCTCTAGCACCCCAGAACCAGGCCTAATAATTTATGCAAGGAATACAAAAGCCCCGACATGGAGTTGATAAATATAGTGGAAAGATATAGAGAGAAAATTACCCCTCAAAAAGTCAGTAAGAAGCTTCCTCTTCCCGACTGCGAGTGGAGGTTTATTATTCTCCATTTTTTAGCTGAAGTTAGCTTGACGGAGCGGCGCCAATCAAGCAGTCATGTCAACGATGTCCTGCGCTTAGCGGTCTTTGTGGGGCGGGGCGTTTAAAATTTAAAGAGACATGACAACTAGCCAATAAACAAACTTAATATAAATTTTTGTAAATAATTAATTCACGAAATTTAATTTACCATATCCATTGCTTGAATTTAATCACATTTGTCATTATCATTTTTACTCAAATAAAAATGTCTGAGGGACCCCCCTAAGTCTATTTTTTACTTCTTATGGGGGGTCCCTAATGCCTTATGGGGGGTCCCGGACCCCCCCAGCCCCTCTTCAATTCGAGCACTGAATTTAACCTTGAAGTATTGGCACAAACTGAATAGCGAGATGTAAATTCATGTTAGAGCTCCTTACCATTCTACTGCTGGTTATCAGGCTAACACGGTAAAAGAGGTAAAAGAGTTCATGTTTGCATGTTTGTCGGGTCGCCGCTATATTAGCAGCAAGTCGAAGGCCTTCTCAAGCCGTACGGCTGACCTATCTAATCTGCGGTTTATAATGCGTCAATCTAAGATTGCTGTAGAGACAAAATGTAATTCCATCAAGTTAGCATTTTTAAACATTCGCTCACTAAAACTAAACTGTTATCAATGATTTCCTCAGAGTTTGACTGTTTTGCTATTGCAGGGGATTTTAATATTCACATAGATAATGCAGAAATCAAAACTACAAAAGAAATTATAACTGTTTTAAACACTTTTGACCTGAGTCAGCATGTGCATGGACCCACACACAATCGTGGACACACTCTAGATTTACTCATCAGTAGAGGTCTAAACATTTCATCCATTGTTATTAAGGATGTAGCACTGTCTGATCACTTCTGTATTTTCTTTGATATATTGATCTCTGTCACCACTGAATCTAGATCTGTCTCTGTCAGAAAGAGATGCATTAATGAGAATACTGTGCTATTTATGAAGGCAATATCTTTAACACCAAGCATTTCTGCAGACTCTGTTGATCTTCTCCTGGATTCATTTAACTCAAAAGTTAAGAATGTTTTTGATGATATTGCTCCGGAAAGGCTCTGCAAGAAGAAGATTAGACCGCAATTTCAAAAAGAAGTGACTATGTCTGTTTTTAAAGCAATTGATAGCAAAATGTTGGAAGAAATAGTACAGCACCTTAAATCATCAACCTGCTATCTTGACACACTTCCCACATCTTTTTTCAAAAGTGTGCTTAACTGTTTAGAAGCAGATCTCTTAGAAGTGGTGAACGCCTCACTTCTCTCTGGGACTTTTCCAAACTCCCTGAAAACTGCAGTTGTTAAGCTCCTTCTGAAAAAGCGCAATCTTGATAACACCATGTTGAGCAACTACAGACCAACATCAAATCTTCCCTTCATAGGTAAGATTATTGAAAAGTTTTTAATCAGCTGAACAACTACTTAAACTCAAACTCAAATGGATACCTGGACAATTTTCAATCTGGTTTCCGAGTGCATCACAGCACAGAGACAGCACTCATTATGATAATAAATGATATTCTCTTTAATTCTGATTCTGCCAAAATATCAGTGCTGGTACTACTAGATCTTAGTGCTTCTAGAGAGAATGTATATTCTAGTATATTGGGGAAGTCGTAGCCTAATGGTTAGAGAGTCGGACTCGTAAATGTTGGCCACATGCCACGTCACTTTCACTTTCCACTTTTAGAGAGAGACTGGAAAACTGGGTCAGGCTTTCTAGGATGGTACTCAAATGGTTCAGGTCATACCTAGAAGGGAGAGGTTATTATGTGAGTATGTTCTTTTATTTATTACTTTTGTTAACTTTAATGTCCAGCTATAATATTTCAATTTGAATATGGTTCATATAAAGTGTTATTTGCATGGTATATATACCAATAAACATTTTTAGATCATGCACTCCAGAAAAAAAAATATATATTTTCAGGTAAAGTGGGCCACCCTTCATTTATCAAATTTTTCTGCACCTTAATTAAAAACACATGGGCCTGGTTTCACAGACAGGGCTTAGATTAAGCCAGGATTAGGCCATTGTTCAATTAGGACATTTAAGTCATTTTTATAAGCGTGCGTGCCTTAGAAAAAACCCCAAAAACAAACAAACAAACAAAAAATACATTACTGGTGTGCATCTAAAGACAAAACAAAGGCACTGATATATTTTAAGATCAGTCGGTGCAAGTTTCTTTCAGTTGAAACAGCTCAGACTTACATTTTAGTCCAGGGGCCTGTTTCATAAAACAAGTTTAACAAATAAGCCAGGCTTATTTCAGTTAGTCTGACTTATTTTGAACCAAATCAACTGACAATAAGTCACACTAACTGAAATAAGCCTGGGACCTGTACCATAAAGCTGGTTTAGCTGACTAGTAAGTTTCAGTTTAGTTTGCACCAATCCTGGATTTTAGGTACCATGAAAGTGGCTTGGCTTTTAGCTGCGTTCATTGCCATAGTAACTTACTCTCCAAAGCTAACCTGCTCCGGGGTAGAGATCTCAAATTGAAATTGGACCAATCAGATGTGAGCAAAGTGACACATGTCTGACACAAAAAAGTCACTCCCCCAGATTCTCTTGCTCCAAATTAAAGGTCACTAGTACTAAAAAAAAAAATTGTCTGGCCAAAACCAAAAATTGATTTATCTTATATGATTTATATAATTATATGATTTATATTATTATTAAATAAATTTTAGTTTAACAGTTATTACAAATCATTTATTTTAAATGAATGTTAATATATACAGAGCACATGTAATATAAGTGGTAGAATCAATAGATAACACTTAATGTTCGAGTCTCTATCGCTGTATATTTTCAACTATATAAACTAACTTAAGTTTCACTTGTGACTGCACTGATAGAGCAAGATAATTTCTTTTATTTGTCCTCTTTCATGAACAAGAACTTTTTTCATTGTAAATGCATTTAAATTCTCTTAACCTTTAGCAAAACCTTTAACCTTTAACCAAGGCTCATGATTGGCTGTTTGCCAGTGATGTCACACATTCATGTGCATGTGCTCCACAAACTCAGGATCAAAGCCTGAGTTGACAAAGAAAGTTGATGATCAGCTTCATGGTACCAACAAAGCTGGATTGGAGTGGTTTGGTTTTGTCAACTCAAAACTAATCCTGTAACTCTGAATTTGTTCATCTACCATCATGGTACAGGCCCCTGGCTTATTTGGTAAACTTGTTTTATGAAACAGCCCCCAGGGGCCTGTACCATGATGATAGATGAACAAATTCAGAGTTACAGGATTAGTATGACCTGCAGCAGGCATCAAATTTGAAATGAGCTTATTTTGTGCATAAAATTTCTAGATAAGAAAAAAATTATGTTATCTTATCTAAGTTCTATTGTGAATAAAATATTGGCTCAAGTGATTTGAAATTCTTTTAGTTTTCATTTTATTCAAATTTAAAAAAACGTCCCAACATTTCCAGAATTCGGGTTGTATATATACAGAGCGATTGTATAATATATAATACAATAATATATACATATTTTATGCTGTGCTTTTGGGGTAATCATTAGCTTGCATAATTATTATGTTTTTATATGAAATAATCACTTAAATGATGATCAAATTTAAAAATTCAAATTTGAGTTGTATTGGGATATTGATCTGATTGAACTTGTAGGAATTACAGTTTTAGACGAACACACTCACTATCAGATTCTGTTCCCCGATGCTTCTTATTCAGGGAGGTTCTAACATTTATCAGACTGATGCTGGTGAGCCTCCATCCACATACACTGAAGAATCAGCAACTTTTGACTCATTACGTCAGCATCTCCCGTTACCATTAACTTTCCTTTATTAATCTATCTATAAATAATTAGATTTCTCTATAGTCTATATATTTTAGTTAGTTTTTCCCAAATAAGTACATAAAATATATATTTTAGAATTTACACCTGTAAAAAGACACCCAAAATTATACCATTTTAGTAGCAATACTCAGAACATATCATTTTATTTATAAAAATAACACTAGTGGTAAATAAAAATATTATATTAGAAACAAATATGGAAAAATAACAATAATATATACTGGCTACAGTAGAACGGTGATGCTGCGCTGTCAAACATGTGCGGTAATTAAATGCAGGAGCGTGTAGATATGATAGACTGTCTCATTTTGAAAAAAAAAACTGCATAGGATGTATATCATTTGTGTTATTTAATTTGTTTTGTATTGTGTATGTAAACAATCATGCCAATAAATTGGAATGGACACACACACACACACACAACACACGCACGCACGCACGCACACGCACACACACATACAAACGAACACACACACACACACACACACACACACAACATGCACACGCACACACACAACACGCACACACACACACACAACACGCACACAACACACAACGCACGCACGCACACGCACACAACACACACACACACACAACATACACACACACACACAACACACACACACACACACACACACACACACACAACAAACACACGCAAACACACACACAACACGCACACAGCACGCACACAACACGCACACAACACACACACACACAACACACACACACACACAAAACACACACAACACAGAAACACATACAAATTAAATATTTGACTCTTTGTTAAAGATATATTTTTGTTGCATAAAAATACAATTTTGAAGCAAAATGTGGTTATTAATTTGAAGGTGAAATACCATGTACACAAAATAGAATAAAGGCCTTAAAAGATGTAAGAAATAAAAAAGCAAAAAGGATGTATAACATTTTTGAATCCTTTTCTTTTGGATATTTCTTATAATTTATCCCCTGTATATTTACAATCCCCTGAACACATTTACAATTTGTACTGATCACACAATGTACTTTAAAACCCTTTTAAACTTCAGAACACAAAACAAAAAATCTTAAAAACAATAGAAATTCTAAACTGCCCAATTATTATTTAGTACATTTTTTATTTGTATTTATTTTTCAGATATGTACACTTTATATTTTTGTTGTTGTTGTTATTATTCTTAATTTCCACATATTTTGACTGCTTTATACTTGCCTTGTTCTTTTTGCATTGTATTTGACTATGATTGGGGAAAATCATGCCATTGTGTTTCTATAATAGGAGAAACAAAGATCAAAAATATTTATTAAAGTTTTATGTTTCCTATTGGACATTTTTTGACAAATCTTCAAATGAAACGAAAGTGAACTTTGAGAGTTTGCCGTAACTTTCTAAAGTAGGCTGTATGTCACATAACTTTTTCTGTTTTCTCTTCAGGTTAAATCTGCTGCTGCTGCTGGGCTTTCTCAATTACAGCGGTCAGTATCATTTATGTTCATAAATACATTTTTATTTTATTTTTCAGTGTCAGCTATAGTTTTTCTAGTAGTTTCTCTGTTGTGTCACTCAAGTGATTTGGTGGTTATTCGTGGACTGATGGTGGAAATTTCCAATCATATTACATAATACACACTGACATCACTGGTTTATCTGTGCAGTTCATTCTTTAACTGCTTAATAAACATTTGTAATGTGCCACTTCTAATATCACGGGCTACTTGTTGCCTTCATTTATATATTTTTAATCCAGTTGACTAAAATAACTCTACTAGAATGTATGTGACCCTGGACCACAAAACCAGTCTTAAGTGTAAATTTTTCGAAATTGAGATTTGTATATCATCTGAAAGCTGAATAAATAATCTTTCCATTGATGTATGGTTTGTTAGGATAGGACAATATTTGGCTGAGATACAACTATTTGAAAATCTGGAATCTGAGGGAGCAAAAAAATCTAAATATTGAGAAAATCTCCTTTAAAGTTGTTCAAATGAAGTTCTTAGCAATGCATATTACTAATCAAAAATTAAGTTTTGATATATTTATGGCAGGAAATTTACAAAATATCTTCATGGAACATGATCTTTACTTAATATCCTAATGATTTTTGGCATAAAATAAAAATCAATAATTTTGACCCATACAATGTATTTTTGTCTATTGCTACAAATATACCCCAGCGACTTAAGACTGCTTTTGTGCTCCAGCGTCACATATTATGATGACCTTGATTACAGACAATAAACAGAAACAAAAGATTTATTTTTCAGTATCAATGCTTTGTATTGAATGAGTATTACTGTCTATATTTGCAGGAACCATCCCTATATCTGTGACAGCAGTAAAGGCAGGAAACGTCACACTGACCTGTGAATTCGAGGCCGGAGAGATTTCTGATATTAGTTTAAGCAGTCGGTCAAAAAACATCCCTGTCTGTCCGACTGAAGAATGCAGTGGACGAGTATTTAAACAAAGAAACTGTGACGTCGTCTTCAAGGATCTGAGATTCAGTGACGCTGGGAAATACATTTTTAGATTCTATTACAGTAATGATCAGACAGAGCTGGAGCGACAAATCAGGACGTACCAACTTCAGATTCATGGTAAAGTCAAAACTAATCAAAGCATCAGCATATGTTTTCTGGATTTCCTTTAATTATGTGGTATTGTATGTCTCCAGCAGAGACTCAGCATACGAGAGACTTAATATTACATTTTGGTGGCGTTTTACCCCACTGACTATGTTTGAGAAAAAAAATTGTCATTCTGAAAGTGTAATTATATTTTTATTAAATAACACGTACTCTCTGTATACAGGCCCTACTGTTCTCATATAATATATAACTGTGATGTTCTACAAAACAACACGCTTTAAAACAGTTTTTGTCTTACTGCTGAAAATGAGATCATTTACTGTGAAATCTGTACATCACCAGTGTGAGCTTCACGGTGAAAACTTCTACATCACTCTCCTCAACGTAGTCCATAGTTACAATAAAAATTTATCTTGACTTTATCTTGTGGTTATTTTGGGAAAAACAGTAGGAGGCCTTTTCCCCCGACTCTAACCATAGGCTTTTCAGTGGATAATTTTATCTAAATGATTACATTTGGTCCCCCAATACTAAATATGTGCTTATGGGCTTGATTGATTGACACCATCATAATAATGATTAATGTCTTTGTTTCTCCTCAGATGAGGTTACTGTGAAGATCGGTGAGGAGCTGAAGCTGGATGTTCTGCTGTCAGACTCTGATAAAGTGCAGCATCAGAGCAGAAGAAGCACAGAATGGAAGGAGGTCTGGAGCAGAACTGATGGAGTTCAGAGAGAACGAATCACCATCAGAGATACAAACCTGATCATTAGTAATTTCACAGCCAGAGACGCAGGATCATACAGAGTTCTGGACCCTGATGAAGAACCCTTGATCACAGTGACTGTCACAGGTGAGAGAAACTTTAGAAATATTATGTTTAAACAACAAATTAATACTAAACTGTGAGACTAACATTTCAATATTCTGTATAGAATCAAAGGAAAAACTGGACGACACTGATAAAGACAAAACTGATGACACTAAATATGGTAGTGAGTAAAACAGGAAGCATTGAGAGCTGTACAAAAATCTTAAAGAGTGAATTTAAAGATTGGAAGAAATTTAAAAAACAAAATAAGTGCTCTCTCCCTACTTTTCCCTTCCAGCTGCTGGCTACTGGATTGTGCTGACTCTGGTTCTGGTTCTGCTGGCTCTGATTCTGACCGTTGTCACGTTACACAAGCATAAGAACAGAGATTACCTGCAGAGTGTCATTTGAAGAGGAAAAGAGGGACTGAGTGCAGGAGACCAGAAGCATTGAGGGCCCATGCTGACATCTGTCGAGGGCCCGGTGGAGCGTGATTAAACTGTATAGGTGTACACCTAACTGTACACCTAGCGGCGTCACTGGAATTCACCAAACGACTTGAACATATTTTTAACACTGTAGACATCACACACTTAATAACTTTATAAACGGTTATAATTATGTGTTCAAGAATTGGCTCTAAATATCACACACGTGATATCCTCAGACTGGATGAAATCAGAGTCTGAAACAAAAAACAAACAAACAAACAACAACAACAACAACAACAAAAAATCAGTCTGTGCTCATCATACAGTACATGAATTATTTGTGAAATCTGTCAGATCTGACCGACTGATCAAAGTGGCACCATAGCACTGACTGAAGGCCAATAACTTCAACTCAGGGAAAAAAATCTTCACAAAAGTCATGTGCCTTCAGAGCCAACAAATCTGCAGATTCTGCGAACATATTTCTGCAATATATTTTTAATTTCCACATGCACATTTGGGCTGGACCCCTACCTCTATTTGTTAACTGTATCTGCTTTAGGTATTTTTGTAAAGCAGACTTGATCTGGACTCTAACAAGGTCTCTAACCTCCACCAGCTCCGTGATGCTGTCATGGAGGAGTGGAAGAGGACTCCAGTGGCTACCTGTGAAGCTCTGCTGAACTCCATACCCAAGAGGGTTAAAGAAGTGCTGGACAATAATGGTAGCCACACAAAATATTGACACTTTGGGCCCAATTTGGACATTTTCACTTAGGGGTGTACTCACTTTTGTGGCCAGCGGTTTAGACATTAATGGTTGTGTGTTGAGTTATTTTGAGGGGACAGCAAATTTACACTGTTATACAAGCTGTACACTCACTACTTTACATTGTAGCAAAGTGTCATTTCTTCAGTGTTGTTACATGAAAAGATATAAAATATTTACAAAAATGTGAGGGGTGTACTCAATTCTGTGAGATACTGTGTGTTTGTATATATTTATATAAATATATTTCATATTTCCTATGTTCAGAAAAATAATGCTTTATTGATAATATTATAATGAAACATGGAGTGGATGTTAGTGTTCATCTGCAGAAATATTTAGTTTCAAACAGCGTCTTTGTGAAGCTGCATCAGATTCACACACAATCAGAGCTGAAATCTGCCGCTCGAACTGTACAAAAATCATCAAGGATCTTGTTCAAAATGAACATAAGCTGTTTTAAACATGATGCAGTGGTAATTGATACTCAACAGTCAGAAGCACAATGTTTGATGGACTTTGCTCTCTTATTATTAGCTCTTATTATCTGGCTGTATGTGGACTGTGTCTGAACTCACAAAAATCATATGGTCTATGCAGCTGATAGACCACACATCTCCTGACAGCTCTGTCTGCTTTGATAGAATAACCAGCAGAGGGCAATAAAGACCAATCATACTCATCCTTGAGACTCCAACCATTTTCTCTCTGAAAAACTGAAAGCTCTCAGCTGTGGGAATTATACTTTCAGTTTTGTTTTTACTGAAATCTCGCTAAACATGCAGTAGTTTATATTTTAGACAACCAGAATGTAAAACTCGCGCAGAACTTTTACAATATAAGTTTTTATCCTTTCAAATAAAGCTTGTGTGTTTTTGTGTTATTATACTGTAGATATAGTTTTGTTTGTTTGTTGGTGGAAAGTGTTGCCTGCTAACCTGCTAATAATGCTAAGCAAATGTCAACATGTTTATCATTATGCTGATGAACAAAGATTATGTTGATGTTTTTTAATTAGTGGAATTATTAATGTAATTATTAACATTTTTCTACACTGTTAACTCATTGTAATCAAATGATTTCTTGGTAGCAGGTTACTGAATTTCTACGACTGTTTGTGTTCATTAAACATTTGGGTTTAATGGATCATGTTGAGTTGGATGATTACACTGAACATCTATAAAATGCATAAAACCAAAGAATCAGATTATAGTTTGATGTTTCTTATAAGACCCACATATGATAAATCCTTAAATAAAAATGAAACTGTTATGTAGCATTTCATCACTCAGTAAAGTGTTTTATTGCTGTATTAAACTCTTTGTGATCTGTGTCTGTATCTGTCTGTTTTCTCATCAGGTTCAGATGCTTGAATCTTCTTCTTCTGCTGCTGTTTTGCTTCATCTATCAGAGCGGTCAGTGTATTTTGTTTTCTTATTAATGGTATAAACTTTTGACTTTTAGGTCCAGGTAGAGTTATTCTAGTCAATTATTTCTCTTCTGGTAAGTTAAGATATTTTGTTGATATTTATGGATTGATGATAGAATTTTCACAGCATATTAAATCATCACACACTATTCACTGACGTATGCAGTTATTAATTAACCTGTTAATAAATATTGTTTGGTCTGGGATGTTGACGAATTCACTTCAGCTGCACTGACGCATCTGCTTTAGCTTTAGCTTTGTTTTGTCGTGAATGAGTCCTGTTTGTGAACTCTGAAAGACCAACAAGACACAAAACTGACTCATAAGATGAACAGTTCTGAACTGATGAAAGTGGAAATAATCAACGGGGACACATTAGACACATTTTCATACTGTAATGTTTCTGCATATTGCATAATTTCACTTTCATGAGAAATAGCCCATGGCTCGAACCAACAACCTTAAACTTTACAGGCATTTCTGATGTTATATATTGAAGAAACTCCACCATCAGATCGCAATTGCTGAAGACACCTGGATAGTGAAACGTTTTTAGCAAAAGTGAATCCAGTTGACTAAAATAACTCTCCTAGAATATTTTATGATGACACTGATTATGTGTATTTTTTCAGTATTGATTCTTTGTATTGAATGAATCTGTATTTGCAGGAGCCCCGCCTGTAGGAACCAGCACTATACCGGTGTCAGGGAAAAAAGGAGACAATGTCACACTGCCATGTACATTTGAGGCCAAAAAGATTTCTGATATTAGTTTAAACAATGGGTCAGAAAACATCCCTGTCTGTCCGACTGAAGAATGTAGTGGACGAGTATTTAAACAAAGAAACTGTGATGTCGTCTTCAAGGATCTGAGCTTCAGTGATGCTGGGACGTTTTTTTTGAATGTCTATTACAATAATGATCAGACAGAGCTGAAGCGACAAATCAGGACGTACCAACTTCATATTCATGGTAAATTAAAAACCATTCAAACTATCAGCATCTGCTTTCTGGATTTCCTTTAATAATTGTGTGATATTGCATGCAACCAGCAGAGACTCTGAATGAGACACTAAGATTAATCATATCAAATATGGTTTTTCTAATGACTGATTTTATCCACTGATAAATGAATATATTTGTTCTCTCTTAAATATATGCTTATGTTGTTTCTCCTCAGATGAGATCTCTGTGAAAACAGGTGAGGAGCACAAGTTAGATGTTCTTTCCAATGCTAATCAAGTAGTGCACTGGACCAAAAACAAAACAAGTTGGAGGGAGGTTTGGAGCTCAGAGTGATCAACTGACCGACACTGATGGGACTCTGACCATTAAAGAGTTTACAGTCAATGATGCAGGAACATACAGAGTTCTGGACTCTGAAGGAGAAATCTTGATCACAGTAACAGTCACAGGTGAGAGGAACTCACATATTTAGAAATATTAAGTGGACAGCTGAGGTTTATTCATCATGATTTGAACAGCAAATTGATGCTAAACTGTGACTAACCTGTTGATATCCTCTACAGAATCAGGTACAGAATCAAAGGGAAAACACTACAACACAGATGATGACAAAACTGATAACACAAGACAACACCGTAAGTAAATCAAGAGGCATTGAGAGCTTCACAAAATCTTTAAACAGTGAGGTTTAAAAAGAAAAAAACATTAAAATGTGTTCTCTTCCCACCTTCTCCTTCTAGCTGTTTGGTTTTGGATTATGATTGTTGGATTGACTATAGTTCTGGCTTTGATTATGCTTCCTGTCATCAAGAAGCAGTTTCTGAAGAAGAGAGTTTCATACTAAGGGACCCAAACTGTATAGAGGGCCCTGAACCCAGTGGGTATTTATGCCTTCAGAACCAACAGGATCCTATCAACATATTTCTGCAGCATATGTTTGATTTACTAAACATATGATCATTTGCACTGCACCCGTACACCAGCACTGTGTTTAACTGGATCTGGATTTAGTTAAAGTGACCTATAGACTGGTAACTGAAGGATTACTAATCATAAATCATCGAGGAATTATTGTTTCTTTTGAATTCATCAACTATTGTTTCAGTAAAAATAATCTTATCATGCATATCTATGCCAAACTAAGAATGAAGACTGTGCATGCATGTATATTTTGTAGCATTTTCTTTTTACATATTTGCTGTATATTTAATATGGCTTAAGCTTCATAGTGTCATCATCATCTAGTGGAGAGTTTCTCCTTTCCACTGTTGCTTTTGTCTGTTTAATAGAGCATTACTATGGGTAAATCTGCTTTGAAAGAACGTAGTGAGAAAAACTAAACAAATTAAAACACTTTTTTAAGAAACATTTTTGTTGACATTGTTTTGATTGTATTTTTGTAAGAATTAAATATCAGGGTTTCTGTGGGTCCTTACAAAATCTTGAGTGTGTTTTATGTGTGTTTAACCTGTTAAACGTTTGACGCCTGACCAAAAGACATGCATGAGATTGATTCATTTAATTTTGTGTTATTATAACTATAGTTTTGTTTTGTTTTGTGTAAAACTAAACCTGCCAAGGAAACAAATAAACATTTACAATGAATGTATCCATTAATGTGATGCACACTGATAGCAGCCAGTTATGCATTATTTTCTCTGAAACCAGAATAACAGCTGGAGGATTTAACTCTCGCAAGTAAAGTTAAGACAAAAGCTTTCCTATTGTATAATTGAATAATATAGGCCTACTTATTATAAAATATTAATTGTTCATTTACAGTTATTTTTTACAGTGCAATATTAGGGATTATTTTCTTAGGGCAACGACTACAGCTTCTGCTAATAATGTTAACATAAGAACTACAGCAACTCAGCTCGAAATATCCAGCACGTTTTGTTTCTCCTCGTGGTGACTGACTGTCTGTCCATATTTCACCATCCGAAGGGCAATTTGATTTAGCCTCATACACTATTAAATAACTACTAGCAGAAAGAACTGTGGCTAAAAATAGAATAAAGACTAAAGATTGACTTGGACGTCACAGACTTATGAACATGTCTGAGGTAGAGTAATAAAACCAATCGTCAAACTGAATTTATAGTTAAAGGAAGGGAAAAGACTGAATGTCTATGCATACTGAGAGTAGGAAAAAATACTATAGTAATTTATGGTAAATACTATAGTGTTTTTAAACCATACTATAGTAAAGTACTTGAATTAATTTGTTGTAGTAATTCTATAGATGCTGTGGTAATATTACAACTATAGTAATATAAACAAATGACTTTACCCAATACTGTAGTTTTCTACAACTATAGGGTATATTATACTACACTACAGTTTACTGTAGTAAAAATTAAAGTATACTACAGTATTTATTACAGTTTATCAGTTCACTATAGTTAATACTACAGTATGCTGTAGCACTCATTAACAAAGTGTTGTAAATACTATACAGTATGATACACTTTACTATAGTATGGTTCAAAAATACTGTAGTATTTACTATAAGTTACTATAGTATTTTTTCATGTGGGTGGTGTTGGGGAATTATGGATATCCATAGTGAATGATAAATGTTTAGTTAAGCTGTAAAAGAGAAACTGTGTCAAGTGTTTAAAATGTTTATTGTATTTAAAATTATATGGTTATGCGCGTGCTAATTCCTTAATGGAATTAAAACTAGGAGTTAAGATTATACAAGATGAAAAAAAAAAGTTTAAAGGGAGAGACGTCATAGACATGAGCTACCAATTTGAGTGACAACCTCAACAGCCAATGAAAAAAGGGGGCGGGAATAGTGATATTTCATCATATCATACGCAGCAAATTTATACGACGTTAATACGAGGTTTTACTAATTTCGCAAAACGTGCAGTGCTTTACGAACATTTGACGCTGAAACAAAAGACCCATGCAGAACTTTTACCATGTAAGTGTTCATGATTTAAAATATTAATCCAGTGTTTTTATTATACTAGTGTTGTGTTTATGTTGAACTGCGCGTGACGCGGAAGAGCATGTTTACGATGAAATATGATTATGATAATAACGGTGATTATGATTTTAATTAGTGGGTTTATTAATATAATTAGTAGACTTTCCTACATTGAATACTCTGACGAGAGGGAATTTTTTTATTTTTTGCAGGAAAAAGAATTTCATAAACTTTTTTATTTTTGTCAGTTGAGTTTGATGGGTCATTTTGAGTAGGCTATTACACTGAAATAATTGATTAAACCAAATATTCAGATTAGTTTGATGTGTCTTCTTATTTTTACCATGTTCAAGATCCAAATTTGTTGGACCTTTAAATCAAATTGAAAGTGAAAGTTGACGCAGAACGGCGTGTAAAAAACCGCACGAGGAAAGGAAATCAGTAAATAATGACAAAACTCAGAAAATCACAGAATATCAATACATGTACGGACAGAGACTAAGCAGGAACTCAAGGAATATTAATATGACTCAGACAAAGGGAATTAATGAGGTAATTAATGAACTAAAATGGACACGAATGAACTTATTACAGGGAAACTAGGTCACAGAGAGCAGAGCTGAAAACTATGATTGAAAACACAGACTAGACCTGTTACAGCAGTCAGTTATATATTATTTTATTGCAAGTATTTTATTGCTGTATTAAACTGTTTGTAAATCTGTCACATAACTGTTTTCTCATCAGGTTAAACTGGTTAAATCTTCTTCTGCTGCTCTGCTTTGCAAATCATAGCGGTCAGTATTAGTTGTTTATTATTATTATTTTAAATTTGCATTTCATTTAATTCACTCAGAGTTATTCTAGTCAATAGTTTCTCTGTTGCGTCACACAGCCAATTCATTTTACTGGATTCTTGTGGTTTGATGCTAGAATTTCCTCAGCATATTAAATTATCATGACATCAATGACTTATCTTTGCAGTCCGTCTATTATCAAACATTGTTTGGTCAGGGATTTTCAGGAATTCACTATAACTGCACTGACACATCTGCTCTAGCTTTGTATTGTCATGAATGAGCTTTATTTGTGAGTTCAGAAAGACCAATACGACACAAAACTGACTCATAAGAAGAACATTTCTGAAGTCTGACAAAAGTAAGAAGAATCAGCTGGAATTTACACTCAATCTCATACAGTAGTGGTTTTGGATTCTGCATACTTTAATTTTCACAAATAATAGATCATGGTCCAAACCAGCAACCTTAAACTTTAATCTTTACAGGCATTTCTGATGATAATTATTATAGAAACTCTGCCATCAGTTCACAGTTGTTGAATCACTTGAATATGTGGTGAAATATCTTGAGCAAAAGAAAAGCTGACTAAAATAACTCTCTTAGAATATTTTATGATGGCATTGATTACAGAGTATAAACAGAGATAACACATATGTTTTTATTTATTTATTATTATTTATTTTTTGAGTATTAATACTTTGTATTGATTCTGTATTTGCAGGAACCACCTCTATATCTGTGTCAGGAACAAAGGGAGGCAATGCCATACTGATATGTGAATACGAGGCCAGAGAGATTTCTGATATTAGTTTAAAAAGTCGGTCAAAAAACATCCCTGTCTGTCCGACTGAAGAATGTAGTGGACGAGTATTTAAACAAAGAAACTGTGACGTCGTCTTCAAGGATCTGAGCTTCAGTGATGCTGGGAAATACATCCTGAGACTCTATTACTACAATGATCAGGCAGAGCTGAAGCAACAAATCAGGACGTACCAACTTCAGATTCAGGGTAAATTCAAAACTGATCTAACCAAAAACATGTGTTTTCTAGTTTTCCTTTAGAAACCGTGTGATATTGTATGTAACCAGCAGAGACTCTGAACAGAACTGGCTTAATATTCAGATTAGTGTGCTTATGGCCTTGATTGATTGACACCATTATAATGATTAATGTCTTTGTTTCTCCTCAGATGAGATTTCTGTGAAGATCGGTGAGGAGCTGAAGTTGGATGTTCTGCTGTCAAACGCTGATAAAGTGCAGCATCAGAGGAGAAGAAGCACCGGGTGGAGCGAGGATTGGAGCAGAACTGATGGAGTTCAGAGCGAACAGCTGAACATCAGAGATGGAAATCATTAATGAGTTTACAGCCAATGACACAGGAACATACAGAGTTCTGGACCCAGAAGGAAACATCTTGATCTCAGTGACAGTCACAGGTGAGAGAAGATCAATAGATATGTGGAAAATAAAGTGCACAGCTGAGGTTTATTCATCATGATTTTAACAGCAAATTAATGCTAAACTTTGTGACTAACCTCTCAATATCCTCTACAGAATCAAAGAAAACACTGGACAGCACAGATAAAGACAAAACTGATGATATGGAGCAAGTTCGTAAGTAAAACTGGATGCATTGGGAGCATTATACAAATTTTAAGCAGTGAGTTTAAAAAAAAACATTTTTAAAAATTGTGCTCTCTTCCCATCTTTCTCTTTTCCAGCTGTAATCTATTGTATTATGAGTGTTGGACTGGTTTTGTATGCAGCTCTGCTGGTTTCTACTCTGGTAAAGCTTACCATCCAGAAACACACCAATTCCTAAAAGCAGGACATGATTCACACCAAGGGGTCAAAGTGCAATTAATTTTACAGATGAAATCGTGTAGCAACATCACTGTAAGTTCGCCTTCAGTGCTAAACGATGATTCTGTCAACATATGTCATTAACTATACATATGAGTGTCTGGCTGTGTTGACTGTATCTGGATTTAATTCATTCTTTTGAGGGGGGGTCTTTTATTTCGCATTAATGAGCTCAGTCAGTCTATATATGCTATAAAGGGGGCGCTCTTTGCTCACTTTCTCACTTTCTCTATACAATCCATTCACAATTTAAAGAAAAGTTTTGTTTGTTATGTGGAGGACCAATATCCATGTACAAGTGGCCAAATTGCAGAAGTGACAAATGCATTAATTACGTGAGTGAATCTTTTAAATTGTTGCATGAGTCACTCCTGAAATTGCTGTGATTGAGCATGCAGGGGCGTTTCTAGCTTTTGAAAACATCAGGGGCTAATGGCGAGGGCATATATATGTTTAGGGCACAACAGGGCTAAAGGCACATCTGAATAAAAATGTGCTTCATGTATGACTGCAGAAAAAATAGTATGTTTTTATTAAACATTGATACATGAAACATGTTTTATAAAAGTTAATTTTGATACATCAAATGCAGAGCTATGGCTAAATCTGTATGAAACTCTTTCATGCACTGATATTGTATTTCTGAATACAGATTATTTTATCTGTTGTTTTCTTCTGGCACTTGATGAGCAGGAATAGTTTCATGTAGCACTTTATTTAAAAAAAAAAAAGTATATTTTTTTAATTCCTTCTGTTTTATCACTTTTATATTATACATTGATACGTTTTATATGAAGTCCAGGGTTCTGAAATGAGTGTTTTGTAGAACAATACTGTATCATGCACTTGAAATAAAACTGAGAGGTGTTGTTTAACATGTTTACATATATTTACAATGACATGATAAAGTGTCTTCATCATTATCTATAGAGAGTTTTATCATTTCCACTGTTGCTTTTGACTGATTAAGGTATTTGCATGATTCTTTGTAAATCAGCTTTGTATGTGAAAAACTAAACAAACTGAACCACTTTTGTAAGAAATGTTTTTGTTGATATTGTTTTTGCATGCCCACATGAGAATTGCCACCTAGCTGTATTATACACATCATATTTTAGTATTATCATGTACATATAAGCTAAGTTTAAGAGAAAATAATGTCAACAGTGTTATGGTACATACATGATGATTAAACAAAATGTTTTGAATGTAAAATGTGTTTCTGATTAAATAAACAGCTGTAAAACTAAGAATTCACTCGTGTTTTCTGGGATAAATTCTGATCAATATCGATGCTTAACCTTAAACCATAACTGCAATTATGTCATATATCATACTTTCAGAAAAATTACATTTGATCTTCAAAAATATTTGTTTCAAGATCAAGAGCATTGTATGGGAAAAGAATATTACAGAGTGACAACAACAGTAGGACCAGGAATTTAAAGATATTAATACTCCATTAAGAATAAAGTTGGCATTGTGCAATGTAAGGGAAGAAACAGAGGAGACGATCATGAAGAATAGACATCGTAATCTGGACAGAACACTTCACATTATAGGGGAGAATCCAACTGGATTTTGTGACCATTGTCAAATATCAGAAACCGTAGAACATGTGCACATTATTTACTAGTGATGTTACTCCTGACACCGAGGCTTCGGATCTTGTGTTGAGGATGTCAGGTCAGCCTACTTTCAGACAGAGCTCCATATCGAGGCTTGTTTCATTTTAGTGAAGTGATGTTTGAAATCTAAATTTTCTTAAAGATAGAGCCCCGGTTTCAACTGAAAGAAACTTGCAATGACTGATCTTAAAATATATCAGTGCCTTTGTTTTGTCTCAAGATGCACACCAGTAATGTTTTTTCCTAAGTAGGTGGCAGAATATGCACCAAAGTTGGTTTGCCAACCACCATTAATGTCAAAGCAGTGTTGCCAATTTGGGGATTTTGTCACCAAATTTAGCTACTTTCTCATTGTTGCTGCAACTTTTATTGATTTTTTGCAAAAAGGAGCTATTTTAGCTATACTTAAAAATAGTGATTTTTTTGGGAGATTTTTTTTTAATTTGGCCACACCCTGCTGTAGTCCCGTGACCTCTCACGTTTGCTCTCAATCATGCCAGTGAGTCTGCGCAGTGAACACACATACCTGCCATTCAGATATGATGACACACACCACCATTTCATTATAAGCATCAAGATGGCAGAGAACAAATATGAAAAAATATGATTACATCAACTTCTCAGTGCATGAACATCTTGTTTTAACCACAGACACAAACGTTATACCACGATTCATGCACAATCATGTCAACCCGATACTGAGAGACACAGTGCATCATCGTGTCATGTGCTGGGATGCAGTATTTTGCACGCACTTTGTAGAGAGATCTCAACGTGCTGCAACTTCAGAAAACACATGCAAATAGAAAAGCACCAGCAAATCAAGAAAACATCTTCATCAGTTTGACAGCAGGTGCTGCAAATGCTCACAACACAAACAAATAAAGAACTGTATTTGCATTTCTTTGTTTGTTTGTGTTGTGAGCAGCGCGTGTTGTCAAATTGATGAAGTTGTTTTTTCTATTTGCAGCGTGTTGAGCTCTCTCAGTGTAGCGGGGAATTTCACTACAATGTAGGGGTGAGTTTAACTTCTGCTTCAATATATCTTGGACGACTAGGGATTGACAAGATCTAGGTCCTCACCCCCTAGTACAATTAATTCCAGTACTTTTTTATTTAAGTATGTTTTTATCTGTCTCGTTAATCATGCATTTGTCTTTTGTAGCAGCGACTGATAAGGATTGAGGCTCTGAACTTAATAACATCCACGGTGGCTACCCAGTTATAATGGCGTTGTAACCCCTCTTCCCCTCTATCAGCCCACAAGACAGTAGGAATGCCTCCTCCAAGATAACAGAAGTTTTACACTTAGGTCCTAAAGGCTTAGTAGATAATAAAGAAAATAAAGAAAACAATAATCATGAAATAAACTCTTTGTTTCACTTCTCTTATGATTCCACCAAGCAATGTACAAACAAAAAAAATAAAACGAAGTTTTGTTCAGATTCAAACTTTTGTTAGATTTCTTTTCTTTCAACAATAATACTCAAACAAAAATAGAAAAACAACAACAGCTCTGACAGAATGCTCAAATGGTACTCAGTTCACTCAAAAGTACATTACAGATGTTTCATTCCAGATCAGATATTTTTCGTGTCAGTTCACATGCCTGAGTCAGATTCACAATCCCAGACTTAAAGTTTTACCTCACAGTAGAACTGGGCTGGTGCTGGAGTGTTCAGATATGGCAGGGTAATTAGATCAAACAAATAGCCACCTGTTCAAAAACACAAAGTCTCTTCCTTTTCCTTAAACACAGGAAAAATAATGTTCAGGAATAAATAATAAGAGGAAAATTCGATATATAGTTGTTATTAAATGTACTACAAGGCAAGCAGATGGCCATGAACACAATGCGCAAACTTTCACTTGTCCTCCCATACAGCAAAACGCTTAATGTGGCATAATAATGGACTAAGATGATAAAGACAATTCATTAGCCTATAAGTCTTGTTGTTGACGCAAAGTATATACAGACCAGCAGATATGAACGTGCATTATGAAATGCATTAAGTGATATTAAAAGGATGCAATGCGTTAAATTGCACATTAAACGTTTTCCTCCCACAGAAAATCCTTTTAAATAAAACACGTAATATAGCTTAATGGACAAAGACAATGATATAAAAGAGCTGTAGTTTATTCTACATGGAAAAACGCTTAACACGAAACTTTGCGTGTTGCGTTTATTCCGGGCTCACCTGCTTGCCTCTACATATTAGTTAGGTATATTTTAATAATGATGAGGAGCATATTGATTTTACTGTTTATCATCTTAGTCCATTATGCCACGTTTTGCGGTATGAGAGGAAAATACTATATACATATTCATTATATTAATAAACTGTATATTGAATTTGATATTTTAATAGCACTATCTTAACACATTAAGCCATATTAAGTGTTTATGGTTTTCTATGGTTTTCTAGAAACTTTGCGCATTGCGTTCATATTCTGCTGTTCTGTAGCCACGGATCTGCAGGTCTTGTCTTTTTCTCCTACAGATGACTTGCAGGACCCTGTTCGTTATTGTACTAAATTAGTTTTAATCGTTTAACCACCACAGCGTCTCGTCTCCATTGGCAACGCACACGATTCGTGTCGAATGCAAGTGACGTCGCAGGTAGCGGAGAGTGCACGCGGCGATTGCAAGTGACATTGTAATTTAGTTTCTTTTTTCTTGTCTTCACCACCTGGCTACTGTTGTAAAATGTTGAGAGATTCAAACAAAAATTAATCAATAAATAGAACAAAAGAAAAAAGACTGCAAGTGACGTCACTTGCGGAAGCGCAAGTGTCTGAGAGTGCAAGTCTGAGAATGCAAGTCTGAGAGTGCAAGTGCAAGTCTGCAGCCAGACCCTCTTGAAATCACTCGATCCAAGCAGCTTTGCTTCAAAAACAACAAATAACGTCTGTATATTTCTTCAGAATATCAACTGTGGTTAAACAGCAGTGAAGAAAACTTTTAAGTATCTCGGCTCCCTTCCGTAGAGACCAAGTACTCGTGCCGACACACCGTCTCAGCTAGCACGATGAGCAATGCCCCTCCTGGTATACCACAGACGCGCAGTTAAATTTCTCGGCGATAAGGCTCAGTCAGACTCACGACAGCACAAGCTCGGTCCAGCTTCTTGGCAGCTCACCTCGACGCTTCTCTAATGCTGTTTACATATCGTCAAAGAAGTCACCAGAAAACTAACTTTTTTTCTCTTCTTCTTCTCGCGCTTGTCTCGCTCACTTCACTTCCGGTCCCCGTTTTAAAAAAAACCTTCAATATAAAAGTCTTTGAATACCTCCACATCAGCCACCGTATAATAGAGTGTGTTGACTGAAATAAGTTTGTATGAATAAAGGTTTTGTTTTTGGAGAATCATAATGTGTGACCCTGGACCACAAAACCAGTCTTAAGTGTCAATTTTTCGAAATTGAGATTTATATATCATCTGAAATCTGAATAAATAATCTTTCCATTGATGTATGGTTTGTTAGGATAGGACAATGTTTGGCTGAGATACAACTATTTGAAAATCTGGAATCTGAGGGTGCAAAAAAATCAAAATATTGAGAAAATCTCCTTTAAAGTTGTTCAAATGAAGGTCTTAGCAATGCATATTACTAATCAGAAATGAAGTTGATATATTTACGGTAAGAAATTTACAAAATATCTTCATGGAACATGATCTTTACTTAATATACTAATGATTTTTGGCATAAAAGAAAAATGGATAATTTTGACCCAAACAATGTATTTTTGGCTTTTGCTGCAAATATACCCCAGCGACTTAAGACTGGTTTTGTGCTCCAGGGTCACATATCTCTTATCTGTTGTATTTGAGCAAGACAGGGATGCACTTTCATGACACATGAAACAAATGCCCAACATTATTTGTCTTTTGTGTCTTTCCATCATTTCCATCATGTCTGATGTGCTTGCAGATCACAGGAAGAATTTACTGATTCAAATGTGTCGTGTAGAGTTACATTTCCTAATTTCACTTCAGAATTTTTTGTTATATTTTTTATACTGTCATCATTTGTAAAGTATATATATATATATATATATATATATACATCACCAATTACCTGTATTTACTTTCTTTTCATATTTGGCAACTTTTTGTGAAAAATGGAGACTTTTGTGGGTGGTTCTAGAGATTTTCTGAGGGAGGTGTTTGGCAACACTGTGTCAAAGAAGAAGAATATCCAAGCTTAAAGAACACCTGTGCTTTTACCTGTCACCACTCCATAGACTTCCAGTGATTTGAGACATTTTGGCAGTCAGATCAAAAGACTCATGCAGAAGTTTTACCATGTAAGTTTTCATGCTATTAAATATAAGGCTTGTGTGTGTTTGTGTTATTATATGAATAGTTGTGTTTCTGTTTGTGTGAAACTAAACCTGCTCGTGATGAGGAAATGAGTCAACATATTTATGCTGCATGTCTCTTACTGTGATTATAATGATAATGACTGTTGTTTGGCAGCAAGAAAAATAATTTCATAAATTTTGTGTCCATTGGACATTGGGATCAATTTGAGTCTTGAAGATTGCTCTGGAATCATTTATAGATTCAGATTCGGCTATAGTTTGTTTCTTATTCTTATATTGTTATCATGTCCTATTCACACAAAATGAAAGTCAATTTTTAGTTTTATCGCTGTATAAATGTCTTTGTTATGCGTGTCTGTACATAACAGCGTCTGTATTCTCATCAGGTTCAGATGCTTCAGTCTTCTGCTGCTGTTTTGTTTTGTCTATCATAGCGGTCAGTATTGTCTTTGTTAATGAACTAAAACTTTTTTTTTTCAGTGTCAGGTACGGTTATTAAATCTAGTTAATTGTCTATCTATGGCGCCACTGATTTTTGTGGATATTTGTGGATTGATCAGCAGAGGCTCGTCTCTGTGGTCAGGTGTGGCGTGTATTCGTCCAACTTAGAAGAACTCAAAATTGAATCAATCCTAACTGGTTAACTCGTAACATTATTGAACAAATATTTTTGGAGTTTCAACACTACTTTAAGTGAATTGGTTATACTCAAATTTAGCTTTGAGCATAGCTAAATTGAACCACTGAACCAGACCATTATGTTTGCAGTGTAAATCTGTGGTGAACAATAGAAATACAGTGCACCAGTACTAACATGTTTACTTGGTAACTTGTTCTGAGGATAGATGTAGTTTTGTTTTCCTCTCCTGATTTTTACCCACAACTCTTAACATTCTAAAATAATATTCAAACGCAACAAATAATACATTAAAGGGACAGTTCATTCAAAGATGAAAATTCTGTCATCATTTCCTCACCCTCAAGTTGCTTCAAACCCGTATGAGTTTCTTTCTTCTGTTGATGACAAAAGAAGATATTTTGAAGAATGTGTTTAACCAAATAGTTGCTGGTCCCCATTGATATAACTGTGTGGTTTAACTTTCATCAAAATATTTGTATTATGTTTATCAGAAGAAAGAATTTCAAACAGGTTTGAAACGACTTGAGGGTGAGTAATTAATGACAGAAACTATCCCTTTAAGGTGTGCATTCTGAGATAACCAGCTACTGTATTTGTGTTTGTAGCAAGTGAAAATTAAAGCGCCATCCTCAGGATGAATTAAGCAAGGACACTAGACCGCTGCCGGAGGTGTTCTGCATGTGTACATTTGAATGTAAAACTTGCACTACTAGCAGTTAATCGTAGGTTAGTTATAGCCAACAACACAACAGAATCTTCCCCATCTAAACTGAAGGTCAGGAGCTGCTACTGGGATTCATTACATCGTCACACAGTTATCATATCACTGACTTATCTGAGCAGATCAAAACGGTCTCATAAGATGAACACTTCTGAACTCTGCATCAAATGGTGTCATGCTTTTTTTTTGTAAATTAATTTCATGAGCAACAGAACATGGCGTGAACCAACAACCTTAATCTTTAATATTTATAGGTATTTGATGCTAAATATTGGAGAAACTACACCATCCATTCACAATTGTTGAATCCACTTGAATGTGTGGTGAAACATCTTGAGCAAAAGAAAAGCTGATTTAAATAACTAGAATATTTTATGATTATCTTGTTTACAAAGATTAAAATGAAAAAAAACACCACTTTTCAGTACTGATTTTTTTGTATTGAATGAATCTGTATTTGCAGAAATCCTCCCTGCAGAAAACCCCACTGTATCTGTGTCAGGAAAAAAGGGAGGCAACGTCACCCTGCCATGTCAATATTTTATAAAGCCTAGCTGCACATTTCAATCCCAGTTAGCCTTTGTTTCTGTCAGCCTTAATTGGACAAAATGATCACCTGGATCGATCCAGGTGATCAGTTTGTCCAATTAGGGCTGACAGGAAACAAAGGAGCTGGCTGAAGTTCAGGAAGTAGTGCAGCTGGGCATAAAGGCTATTTGAGGCCAAAGAGATTTCTGATATTAGTTTAAACACTCTGTCCAAAAATATCCCGGTTTGTCAGAAGAAAAAATGTAGTGGACGAGTATTTAAAGAAGGAAACTGTGACATTATCATCAAGGATCTGAGCTTCAGTGACGCTGGGATGTATATTTTGCATGTTTATTACCATAATGATCAGACAGAGCTGGAGCGACAGATCAGAAAATACCAACTTCATATTCATGGTAAAGTCAAAACTGATCAAACCATCAACAAGTGCTTTCTGTCTCTGATTTTCTCTCAATGGGACAAGCTTGATATTCAGATTATTGGTCACCAACAGGCTTTTCAATAGTTGATTTTTAAAAATGATTTCATTTGGTCCCCCAATCCTAAATGTGTGCTTATGGCTTTGACTGATTGACACCATTATAATAATTATTATAATAGGATAAATTGTTTCCTGTTTCTCCTCAGATGTGATTTCTGTGAAAATAGGCAAGCAGCTGAAGTTGGATGTTCTGTTGCCAAACGCTGATAAAGTGCATCATCAAACCAAAAGAAGCACAGAGTGGACGGAGGTCTGGAAGAGAAGAGACGGGTCCAGAATGATCGACTGACTGACACTGATGGAGATTTGATCATTAATGATTTCGTAGCCAGTGATGCAGGAACATATATAGTTCTGGACTCTGAAGGGGAACTCTTGATCACAGTGACTGTCAAAGGTGAGAGAAACCCAGTGGATATGTGGAAAAAATACAAAAATGTTTTTGGTCATGAGTTTTTCTCATTCAGACTGAAGTCATATTGTATGAGTAACCTTTTATTATCTTCTACAGCATCTGGCTCAGCGAGAAAACACAAAGGTAACAGAGAAGAACAGTGAAGCGAGAGGCATTGAGAGCTTTAAAAACATTTCAACAAAGAGTTTAACAATGTAATATATGATTTGTGCTCTCTCCTCAGCTCCCAGCCTTCCTGCTCCAGGACACTGGAGTTTATCAAAGAAACTAACTGTGTTTTTTGTGATTTGGGGGATTATAGTGGTTCTAACAATTCTGATTGTGTTTTGGGTTTCTACGATTGAACCGATATCTGCAGGTTTTTTGTAAATTGCCTTCAGCACCAACAGATCTTCAGAGGACTCTATCAACATAGTTCTGCAATATATTTTTAATTTTCAGTAAATATGAGCATTTAGTCCTGGTGTAGGCATGCAGCCCAAATGCTCATATTTCAGTAAATATGAGCATTTGGGCTGCATGCCTACACCAGGACTTGGTTTGTTAACTGTGACCTAGTTAAAAATCTGGAGTGTGTTTCACGTACAATGACACAACTCGCTGTTACAATGTAACTACCATAGTATGTTGGATTAGAGAAATGAACTAGTAGCAACTGTTTAACAAAATTATAGTAACATGGTCTGCTTTTTGGATGATAGCACGAGTCGATGAAACTCCTCACATGGCGGTTTGACTACTGAACAGAGGCACCTTCATTAAAGGAGATGGAGGAAATCAGGAAAGTCGTACAAGAAGACTGCAGCAATCTTTTTACTGAGTCTGGGTGTTTTTTTTGTTTTTTTTTGAAAAGCCTCAAAAGGCCTCCTCCCTTGCTAAGGTTCACTTGCAGATGGGTAGATGGTGGCAGTGAAACTAGAACATCCCAAAGCGCCTCCTGATATTGTTTTTCCTTCAAGTTGTCCACTGGCTGTTTCCAGATTTTGTATTTATTTGACTGTTTAAGAGGCCAAGAAGAACATGCCTCTGGATTTGGACTTCCTCAGTGAGAGAGAAAGCACTGAGAAAATAGCAGGCATCCTCAAGAGGTTCAACTTTTTGAAGATCCCAAGAATTCACTGGGATCTTTCCACCAAACTCACTATAACCATGAACTTTGTGGAGAACTCAACAACTAAGAGTGCATGATGATACACAGCGTCAATGTCTGCAAGATCTCCAAGAACCTGGGAAAGATATACAGTGAGATGATATTCAGTTTTGTTCACTGCGATCCTCACCATGGCAATGTGCTGGCGTGAAAGTGTCCTGAAAGCAATAAGACAGAAACTGTGTTACTCAAACCAAGTTTGTTCAACAACATAGGATGCACAGGTGATTTGATTCATCAAGCGTTCCCTCTCACATCATACTCCAGGGTTCCTTTGTGAGTTTATGCACATGCACTCTTCAAAAAGAGGCTTGATTGATGACACACTAATATGTATAGCTTAAAATATGTATGTGTACGTGCTTGTGACTGTTAGCTTGCATATTTTGACCGAGTGCATGATCTGTTCAAATCTTCATAGTATCAAGAAAGAGCTGTAGTTCTAACCACAAAAGTTTGTGATGCTGTTGGGATATGTTCGTCTGAACTATGGTTTCAGGAAAGGAAACTTGCGACTATAGTTGGCTAACGATGCTTTTGGGAAACACAAACACACCCCTGGACTAGTAGACTACGACAAGACTAATTCATGAACTAGGAATTACTGTTTTTATTAAATTCACCACCTGTTGTTTCTAAGGAAAATATCCACAGTATAAAAAGTGAAAAGAATGACAGTGTACCTCTATATATTTTTTTACAAACTTTTTGTAACTATATATGTCTAAATATATTATTTATTTTAATATGGCATGAGGAAGTCTTGACTTCTCCTGTCCTCCTGTTTTTCCTTTCTTCTGTTGCTTTTGTCTGATCAGTAGGGCATTTGCACTCTTTGTAAATCTGCACTTTTTAATGTGTTAAAATTTTGATCATACTTTTTAATTTTGATCATACTTTTTAATTTTGATTATACTTATACTTTAAGATCAACTTTGTAAACGCCTAGGCAGTCCGGGGAGGTGCGCGCGCAGTCAGCGGAGGCTCGCGAAGCGGAGCCAGGCGCGAGTATAAACGAGGCTTAAAGGCAGTGAGGCAGCAAGTCAGCTGCCTAAGTTTTCGGATGCAGACTTTGTTTACTCGCTTCATTCGCGCCGCGGGATGTGTATTCGCGTCTTTGCATTGACTTAACATGTAAATCACTCGCGCTTCATTCGCGTCTGGTGTGAACGCATATGGCGCGTACTCCGTGCCAAAAATAGGCATCCGAACGACCGACCGATAGGGATGGCTGACGCGAAACGGACGTTTCGATACGGTGTCGAGATCCCGAAGCGCAGATGTTTCAAAACACTCCTCCGAAGCGTGAGTCGAAACACTCATGTCACGTGTCACAAGTGTTTCGAGACGTGGCATACCTGCCGATTCTGCGTTTGATTGACAGGGTCGGGAACAAATCACACAATTGCACATCTGTCTCAACCTAACTCCCACAAAGTATAAAAGTGGAGTTAACGCATCTTCACTTCGTGGGTTTTTGTGAGAGGATTTTTTCAAAGGCTGGAGAAATTCTATGTAAAAAAAGAAGTAGGCTAAGTCCATCAACAGAACAATTAATATTTTTAAAATAAAAATCTTTATATGTATAAAAAAATAATAAAATAAGACATTGTGGCTTGATGTATTTTATTGTCTGTTTTCCATTACCAAAATAACTTATTTATTCATAAAGAGTTCATTCAAATGTCAGACCGATGTTTCAACACTTTACAAGAACAGAACAACAAAAACACACATTTTAATTGTTCATTATAATTTTGTGAAGATGACCGTTTTACCCAGGATTCAAACCCAAGGAGACAGCATTCCAGTCGAGCACACTAACCACTCCCCCAAATCACTTGGTGAGTTACCAGACACAATATACCTTATAATTCGTCAAATCGCTGAACTGTTTCTTTGTCGACGCTGTTTCAGAGCAATACTTGAAAATGACCACTAGGTGTCACCGTAGAGACGGGTGTTGAAATGTTTCGAAGCCTCGACACATTTGCTTCGACTGCTTCAGTGTTTCACTCGCGTACTCCGTGCCAAAATTAGGCATCCGAACGACCGACCGACCGACCGTCGAGCGGGCGACTCACGTGACGACCTGATGTGACGTCAGCGTGTTGAAATTAGCTAGTTTTTAACCAGGTGAGGAGCCAAGCTGTTATTTAAAGATTATAGATGGATATCACAGGCAATACATAGAGTAGATATAGATATTTTACACCTAAAACAATTTTGGCCTGTTTGTATTAGGCTATTGTTTTTTGTCAAAGCGTTCAATAAAATTAAAGGGTTAGATAAACAATCATAGATAAGTACATATCAATCGCTATTGTACATAAGTACATTTCTTAAGTTTTTTAGTCAGAAATGGTAAGATAAAATATAAGAAAGTTGTCAAAGGAAATATCTGAAGCTCAGTTCATTATTGCTATCTTAATACAAAATGGTTCCCTGTTTGTAAAACAAGTAAAATAATTAAAATTTAAAAAAAGTAATTTCCTCATTATTAATATAAATATAGGCTACACAGTATACACAACACACACACATATATATATATATATTTTTTTTTTTTTTAATTATTTTTTTTTTTTAAAGATGCATAAAAAGTGTATACTTGAAGAATAATATTCTGTTGTGCTGATAAAAAGAGTTTCTGTGTTTACCGGCGCTGTGGTAAAGAGTTGAACTGCTTTATTTTACTCTTAGTTAAATACGTACTGTTGAAAATTTAACATTTGCATAATTGGTATTAATAAATCAACTTAAGAGCAGTTTTTTTTGTTTGTTTTTTTTCATGTGTAAAGGTGATTACTTGATAATGTTCTGTAATGCTGATTATAACGAGTTTCTGTGTTGGAGTTTTTGGGGTCACCGTTGTGGTAAAGAGTTGAATTGGAGTTCGAAAGTTCTATTTTACTGTCTCTCAGCTCTCCTGTAAAACTGATGGCAATCAGATGGATCATCTTAACAGACTTATAAAGAAAAGGTAATTGTAGAGTACGTCCTAGTGCTTAAATTATAAAAAACATTTAAGAAAAAAAAAAAACACCAAAATTGACTGTAGTATGAAATGTAGGCTATTTATAAATACTTGTGTAAATTAATCAAACGTGATTAAAGTCATTAATTTACCTTTCCAACAAAGGTGACAAATCCACAATTGGACATATTGTCATAATGAGAAAAATAAATAAATAAATTTCAGTCGGACGTGCGTCTTCGCTGTGCGTCTTGCGTCATCAACCCAGAACTTAAGTAGATATGTGAACCGGTTACTTCCTGAGAACACTGTGAAAATAACCATTCGTTTTAAGAATCAAGAAAAAGCTTATTTGTGCATAAGACTTCTAACTAAATTACAAAATTTAGAGAATTTACAATACATTTAGAGAAATATCTATACCGATCAAAGATATATCCCCCCAGACACCAAAACATTAATATCAGACCTATGCAGAGTACGCATATACGTTTGTTTTTAAATTTATAAGACCACAAATGTCCAAATTTGTAGGGAAGGCTATCTTTGAATCTTAGGGTATGATATGTCTGATACAAATGTCAGCTTGTCTGATGTAATGGTTCAGCACATTTTATGGAAATATATGTATATAAGATTATGTATAATTCATAGACTATTTGTTTTATATATTTCGTTGTATACAAAGCAGATAGGATGGTTGCAGATTTCACTGCATAGGCTAAAGAGTTTTTTTTTCTTCTATGAAATATTAAATATTCTGAAATTAGACGTTTATTCCTTAAACTTAAGTTTTAATGGGAGATGGAGAAAATGTATTATTAGCTGCTTTAACGTTAATAATATATTGCACATACATGTCTAAATCAGCTATTGCAGATATGGACTGCTTGGAGGATACAACTAGAAGTTGCATTTAGCTTATATAAACACAAACCTGTTACAATGTTTCTTCACACGTAAACATCACGTTGGAAAGACTACGGGTTACTCGCACTTCCCACCGGTCGCCATAGGTACGCGTTAACAACTAGCAAGGACGTGTAGGGACGTGAGATTACATAGGATCTTATAAAATTCGTTTTGGCTTATTGTTTGTAGCCGAAATAACAATTAATAATTCAAGATAATGTAAGATTTAAGTTCATTTAAAATATTTAGGATATTTTATTTTACAATTTACTGACCAGAGAAACAAGCTATTCATTTGTGAAGATACATGTATGTGTTGGAATTTCGCTTTACTTATTAAAATAAAAGATGTGCTTGGTTTTTCATTTAATTTTTATTAGTTTTATTAGCCTGTATATTGTATTGTAATTAATAATGAGGAAATGATATTTTTTAATTTGAATTATT